>QKQZ01050562.1:0-10726 GCA_003595255.1 Solenopsis fugax
ATGGGTGAATACGTGCACGTGCGAGAGTATAGGGACGGTCTGTGGGCGAGAGCACGTACGAGGGCACGGAGAGTCGAAGGGTATCTTCTATAGATGAGAACGGGGAAGGGATGGTGAGCCGTTCGGTCGAGGGCTGAGTTCGACATCGAACTTCTCTCTCTCTCTCTCTCTCTCACTCCCTCTCTCTTTTTCGCTCTTTCTCTCCCTCTTCATATTCTTCTTTTTCTTTCTTCCGCTTCCACGATTTTTCCACCACCTCTCACTTTTTTTTTCCTTTCTCCACATCCCGCTCTCGTTCCTCGTCGCTCCCCGCGGCTTTTCCCGTTGCCACCTTTGTCTTCGCGCGTTGGAACGCGCGTTGGATTTTTGACGGAAGCCCCGAGAAAGAGGGGTGATCACGCGAGGCTCGGGAGACGGTCGAGTTTATGCGAGTTGGTCGCGGCGATGCGTCATGAAAAGGCGCTTTGTTACGTCTGTCGCTAATGGAGGAGCAACGTTCGCTCGTAGGCTGCTTCTTGAATGAAAGGTGCTTTTTTTTTTTTCGTTCCGCGGCGCACGCCTTTCGTTAGCGGTCTGACATTCGTATCTCTAAAAATCCGCACTATTCAATTATTCCGATTTATTAACACGGAGAGAGAGAGAGAAACGAAATATTAGAGAACGCGCCGTTAACTAGCTTAATATCTGCGTGATTGAATCAAGTGACATTTTCAAGTGATGGAATTAATTCTTTTACGCATATGACGCAATTAATTTTTTTTTTCTTGCGCTGACAGCGCGAAAAGCGCATTTTTTCTCAAAGTGTATCCGAAATAAATTAAAATCTAAAAATTTCTTAAAATTGATTTAAAATCTTATTAAAATATTAAAACGACTAACTTATCAAACCTATTCAGGTCATTACATAAAAAAATACATAGAATTATATTTTACTTGAAATGTTTCATTTTATAGTGAACATTGATGTCATTAAAAAAATTTTAATATGAAATAGTCAATAATTATGGTTAGGAGCTCCGTTTTTATAGTTATTATCACCATACTGCCAGCAATAACAACCTTTATAATTTTACCAACCAGGAAAAAAAGTTTATTATAAATTATAATAATTTCAAATTTATATTACAGTTTCAAATGTAGCAAAACAGCAAACTGCTTTGTTTACACAGTAATAACAACTAACAGCTACAACCCGAATGGCCAAAACACCCATAAAAATTGACTATGAATTATAGTTAAGTTATGATAATTGCAATAATTCTTTTCTCTCAGTGCATGTCAGAAAAATATTAAATGTAGAAAATATTTTTAAATTACTAAAAATTAACCAAAAGAACGGAGTTTCGATAAGTTTCCTGAGACATCTTCGATGACTCGCAAACAGTCCTCTTATTGTCCTTGTTTTTATATCTCTCTCGCTTTTATATCTCTCATCTACTTGCATCTCTTTCGCCCTGTTTAGCATCCCACCTTTTTTTTTCCTTTTTCTCTTTTTCTCTTTCCATCTCGCATCATGTCGCGCACAGTTCTCAACCCCATCCTATTCGCGGTCACAATCATACTTACCGACAATATTGCCCAATTACTCTTCGCACGGTCGTTCCACACATTCGCGCATCAGACCCATACGCGAATACAATACGCGGTTCCGAACGCGATGCGAGAAATATGGTTAAAAAAATATCTCGCTCGACGCGCGCGTACTAAATTCAGAGAATTTATTGCATTAATTTAATTCTCGCGGGGCGGAACGCACTGTGACGTCCAACTGACGGGGCATAATAAAAATTAACAATTAGCGAGTTATGGCACGTAACCGTGTCCGAAATTAGTCACGAAGGTGTATCTTTATCTACAAGAATTGTCAAGATGCCGAATTTCGTTTAAGAATGCGTCTACTTCAACAAAATTGTGCGTCGATAACTTATCAAGATTTACGACTTTCTTCCGCCATGTATTTAACGGTGTGAAATATCTCGATGTGCCACATGCATAATTTTAAATTAAAAAAATAAGAATAAAACTATTCAAAATTCACTCAAAAATGAAAAAAAAAGAATTGATTTTCTATTCTTCGATTTTTCGATGCCAATATTTATAGTTGTTTTAACCATTCAAATTATAGCTGTTAGTTATTATTACTATGTAAACAAAATAATTTGATATTTTACTACATTTGAAACTATATTTGAAATTATTATAATTTATAGTAAACTTTTTTCTTAGTTGGTAAAATTATAAAGGTTATTATTACTAACAATATAATAGTAATAACTATAAAAGAAATTTCTAATGAGAAAAAAATTGTGATATCAGACTAGAATCGTCTAATGTATCAAAATCTTACTTTCGTCGATTTGTGTAATTGTTCGCTCTAACAATTCGGATATAGATTCCGGCTCGATTGTCTTGGCAATCTTCCGTTCTCACGCAGGTGAATCGATAAACGGACTTTCTTCTCACGGTGTTTCGTAAGCGTTATCTATCAATCGTTCATCCTCGATGTATTGATGCCGTTGCCACGTGATAATCGCGCCGCTCGGCAAACTGATTCTAACACGCACGTGCACTATTTATCGTAGTCACAGTAATCTAACGAAAACATTGCGTTATTCGTGCTAATCTTCCAACCAGTTTCACCATTTTTCAATTTTCGATACTTCAGTCAATTATGAAAAGAAGATATTTATTTTCGCGCGATCTGCGCTCTCAAGAATCAGAATGACACGAGATAGCGAGCTAAGAACATATCGAGAGTACTCATACCTGATTTCAACTGCACTGGTGATATCTATGCTGCATAACTACATATTCTATAAGTCAGCATTTTTCTGAATTTTCCGAAGAAAACGACGTTCTACACGTACACACATAATTTTCAAAATGATTAAAAAATGTAATTTTCAAACGAAAAAATTGATAAATATTATTTTAATATAAATATAAATTATCGACATTTTTCGAACATTAATATGCGATCATGAGATCTTTCGTCCTTGTTCGTATCGAGAGCCAGGCTCGTGCTTCTTCCACCGCAAGGTTGTCAATGACGAAGACCTTATCTACGCTCCGCAGCGCCAGCGGAGCTTTTTACGATTGGCTCGGTCGTTAAGCGTGACCGTACCGCCGCCATAAAGCCTGTCAATCGTCGTGACGAAAAGCTAAAGAAACTGGAACGAGAGAGCGAAGCCAAGCGAAAGAGAGTATCGCGTGAATCGATTTGGCTGAGTGTAAAAGGTGTCCCTTACATCGCGTTTAAAAAGTTGGCTTGAACTACTATTCAAGTGAACTGTCTATGCAAAGATGATACCAAAAAAATACGAACCGAGAAAATTTGTCTTTCTTTCCTTTTTAAATTTATGATTTGTTAACTGCTATTTTTATATTAACGTAAACAAACTTATCGCAATATCCGTGAACGAAGTTTTCTGAATCGATATTGAGAGAGCAGGTCTCGGATTAAAGTCTCCTAAAAAAAAAGAGAGAAGATCCGCTGGAAATTCTTTCGGGTATAGAATCCCATTTCTGAGATTACCTCCTTCCCGCTATCCTTGTACATAGTCCAACGGTACCTCTAACTTCAAAGGATCGCCTTAGCAAGAGAATTCTTCGGCTGGCTTCTCAGTTGAGAGTCGAAAGCGTTACCGCGGCTCCTTTAACATTTTCGGGGCGCTGCGCATTCGCCGCCCGAGATTGCTGCCGCTTCTCCGGCAGGTGGTTAAAGGGTTGGATATGCATCGTACGACGAAGGAAGGCTGGGTGGGAGCCCAGGGGAGGCGGGCGGAAAGAGGAGAGAGAGAGAGTTGGAGCACCGCCGTGGGGCTTCCGTTTACGGGCGTCGCGACGCCGACGACGAGCAGAGGGTAGGTCGTAGAGTCCTACGTTGGCTGGTGAGGTAATCATCCCAGCCGGTTACGATGCTGTTAAACGTCGCTCCATGAAGACCTTGCCCCCTCCCCCTGTCGCCCCTCGCGCATCGACCCCACCACCATCCAGACTCCAGTCCTCTCCGACAGTTTAACCCTTTCGTCGTCGTCCGTTTGATTTTCCAACGACTATCGCGCCAATTCCGCCAAGAATCTTTCGTGCCGGGTATCGATCACTGTCCTTTTCCTGGAGGTAATTTGTAAGCTCGATAATTTATCGTACGCGAGCTTTCTCGAAATTAAGACGTGAAATTTTCTTGTACTATCTTTTTTTTTTTTTGTCCGAGTCAGAGTGAGTAATACATCATTCGCGAATGGCGACTGGATTTGTACGTATCTCCGTGATCATAAAAAGCGATATAGTTACGTTTTCGTCCAAGAACAAGAACGTAACTATACGTTTCTCTCATCAATTTCTTATATACTTTATTGATAATGTCGAGTTAAAAAAAATTCAGCCGTTATATAGTTATGAATTAAAAAACGATTATTATTATTGTAACTGCTTGATTTCCTTCAGCGACTGACATACAGCTCTCTCTTTCGCTTTCGTTCTAAAATTTACTCTCCGTGCCTTAGATCTACAGTCTTCCCTATTGTTAGATAAAATCTCCGAAGCTCGTTACGAACCGTTGTGCGTGCAACATTGACGGCGCGGCGGCGAGAGGAATGAATAAATTTGAGCGCCGGCGACGTTCTTGCGCGGCTCGGGATTTTCCGAGGATCTTGGGAACGGTGTCATCTCGTTAAGCTCGCGAAAGAGGACCCTCCAGTGCACGAGGGGGGAGCTCTCTCGGGGAGGGCAAATCCCGTCGCTCGTACGGCGCACCTGCGCTCGTCGCCTCGTCATCGAGGAGACATTACAGCCTCCAGGGATGCTGTTCCTGCCATTACAGAAACAATAACAGCCCACCTGGTAGACGCGAGTTACTTTTCCGTCTCCCAGGATCTTCGTGTCGTTATTTAAATTTTTTATCTTTGTTTTGTCACGTCATGTTTTTCAAATTTATCGATTTATGATAAATCGATTGGAAAGGCAGGTGTCTCTTGATCAAATTTAAGAAATGTGTGTTAATAGGGGAGAGTTGCCGAATTCGTACCACAAGTTATTTTTCATTACATTGCCATTTGATACACTAATTTGTATACAAATAAACTTTGGAAATTGTAGCTTGATGTTTCACGTATCCATTGCTACAATATTTAACATTTCATCGATAACAAATTAATTTATTTATAAGCTTCTTTACAACATGCTGCAAAGAGTGCGATTTAGGTAATCAGTCGCCTAAATCGTATCTGTTTGCTTCCTAAATCGTATTGCCTTTAAAAGTATCGAATTTATGAATTAAAATAATTAAAAATACAAAAAATCGTGAATTAATACTTTATTAATAATTTATCGAAAAAAGGATCAAATATTTAACAATTAATAAATAAAAGTAGCGAAAAGGTAGACGTCCAAATAAAACTTGAATGGTTTGAATTTATTTTGACATATTTTTATTCATATCAATTATTAGCTTTATCATTATTTATCAATCTTACATTAATATCATTTATTGTAATAAAATTTGTGATGATTTGACAGATTTTATAAAAGTATTAGTTTAATCTTTATGATAATTGCACATAAATATAATATACAACAAATATAAAATATTCTACAATAAGCCTTATTTTATGAAATTTATAAAAATTCAGTGTAAAATTGTGTAATTACATTATTATCAGTTACATAAATTGATGAAAAATTTACATCACATGTACCTGATTTTTTAAAATGCTGATAATATGCACAAAACAAAATAAAACTAGTTAAATTTTTGTTTATATTAAGTAAACATATAAAATATTGAGAAGTACGATTTAGACAACTGATACGCGTTCATCAACTTTTCCCTATTTAAATATAATATGCTTTTGTTACTTAAAAATTTCAAGATTTGTGGGAGAACTGCTTTTTTCAGTCGGACGAGTTATATATTTATATGTATTATATCGCAGACGTGGACGTAAAATTATAACAGCCTTAATGGTTATATCAATTCAATATCTCGAAAATTCGATATCTAATTCAATATCTTAAAAATGAAACAAAAAGTAGAGAAATGAGAGAATATATTTAGATTCCCTCATTTCCACAAAGTGACACTGAGTATTTTAATTCTTTATCCGATACGCAGAAGAAATTTGCAGAAGAATCTCATTAAGGGGGAATCTAATATCGATATTTAATATAGGAGTGTCGAGTAATTACACTTGAAGAACATATAAATATCATACAAATATAAAATTCTTGCATGAATAGAAGTATGCACTCCTTACAGAGCGCGCCTTTTATATCGCACGGTGACATCATTTCGAAAATACTGTCCAACGACGTTCATTATGTCTTAATGCGTCTTGACAGATGAAATTTCCTGGATTCAATTGCAATAATTTAGCACGTACTTAAATATGAAATAAGTATCAACTATTTATATGAGTGACTCTCAGTTAGTAAATTTCTGTACGGCGCACGCGAGTCACGGTTTATATACAGGGAGGATTTATGAACTGATAAATGGTTGCCCCGTTATTAGCCTGGGCGATCGATCGCAGCACGCAGCGCGCGCGACTAATTACTCCGATTCGCGGCCTGTAATTGGGATAATTAGTCAACGAGCCCGCGGATGCGGATGTCCTCCTCCTCGCAGAAATTTATATTTTCACGACTTCGCAGTGCGCCGGCCGTAATAAATCGCATCAATGACCGCGTACACTGACAATATGTATTGTGAATGGCGTGAGTAAAGTTTACGACCGCGTTTCTGTCGCCCAAATGTGTGATAAAAATTCACGTAAATATACATACAAAAAAAAAATTATAAACAAAACTTATAAAATAATTAATTATAATTATGTATTAATTACGCGTTGAAGGCGGGGAAAAACGATCCCTCGTGGAAGCGCAACGAGAAGCTGCGTCACCCTTCTTCGGGGACAGGACGAAAGCTCGCCGAGCTCGCACGGGGGACAACGTTCTCGGTCGCAGGATCTTGTCGCTCGCACCCTCTCGACGTGCCGCATGATCGGCCCTCGCCCTTGCTCGCCGTCTCTCCCTTATCCCTGACTCTTGCCGCTCCTCGAGCGTATATAACACACATGTGCCCCGAGGCGCGAGTCGAGCGCGCGATATCGCGTGTGCTCCCCCCCCCCTCTCTCTCTCTCTCTCGCTCTCACCCGCGTGCCACGCACGCATGAATGCCCGAGGGTGCGCTCGTGCGAGAAATTCGAGTGTGTCCTTGGCCGGCCGCGAGAGCGGACGGTCATTCGTTTAAATATTCAGAGCTCTTTAAATATTCCCCGAGAGCTCCTTGTGCGCGCAGGATTCTACTTCCTTATCGAAGGGGTGGAAAGCGAGATCATTACGATTTAAGCACCCGCTCTCCGTCATTTCGCGACGCGGCACTAGAATTTTTGCGCTCGCAGCTTTTACAAAGAGAGAGACTAGACGTTCTCAAGACGAACTTAACCCAAATATTCTCCCTTTACGTGAAAACACGAAGCGAAGCGAGGATCGTAATTAAGGGACTTTACTCTAGAGAGAGAAAGTGACTCATTTTTGGAAATATTAACGAAAACTGCTACACCCATTCTTCTATGCTTTTGCACATCTACTTGTACATATTTAGTAAATTTTCGTATGGCTACATGTTTATTAGTTTTTATGTTATTTAAAATTAAAAACACATTTTTCAAGTCGTCTGACATTTCTCGGAAACTGCTGAAGCTATCTCGACTTTAATTTTTTATATATAAAATATTTACTGTTTCTGTTTATCGCATTAACTAGAATAAATGAAAATAATTGCAAATATTAAAATGGCACTGTTACAGAAAATCAACGACAAATATTGATTTTTTTTAAATTTTATTTTATGTATGAAAACAGTTAATTTATAAATGTAATAAATCTTAGTTCATGCGATACATATATATTACATGTATGCAAAAGTCGAAATCAATAGCTTCGGTAGTTTCTGAGAAATCAGATTTAAAATGTGTTTATTTTAAAAAATTTACGCAACACAAAAACTAATAAACATTTGACTACACCAAAATTTATAGATATTCACTAAATATACAACTAGATGTGTAAAAGCGTAGAAGAATACGTGTATCAGTTTTCTTTAAAAAAATTGTCCAAGAAATAAGGCAAGAGCCCTTTTTACGCTCTCAACTAAAAACACCCCCTTAAGCGCTAAGGATCACCCCTCCCACGTCTCTCGTCTCACACGCATTTCCACGTGAGATAAACGACGTGTGACCGCGATGCGTCGCGACTGAAGACGGGGTAGCTCAGTTNACGGGGTAGCTCAGTTAAAAAAAAAAAAAAAAGGAAAAAAAAGTGAGGTGGAAAAAAGGCGCAAGAATCGGCCGACGTGAGTATCAAAGTTATTTATGTGCGGCGCGTTTACGGCGCACTTTAAAAGCGACGTCGGCAACGTCAGTGTAGGTGGACGTAGAGCCAGCGTGGAGGCGCGCGACGGCGGTAATAACGTTTATTAATCGCCCGCGGAACGTTAAGCGATACCGCCGCCGCTCTCTCGTAGTTTGTCATCGCGACAGCACCCGCGCCGCCGATGTCCGCGCGGCTTTTATCGTCGCGAGCGCGTCAAAGAAGTTTTACGACAACGACAACGAAACGCGACGACGACGTCACACCGGGACATCGATCTCTCCTCTTTAATTCCCCGGGACTTCCCCTCCGTCTCGGTGTTTGCCCGCGCGTCCACCGTTCCTCGGCGTGTCACCTTACTTACAACGCCCTTCGTAAGTTTCCCGAATTGCGTCGTAATCTGTCGACGCGGATTTCACGGGCATGCAAATTCAGATTGTTGTTGCATTTTTGTCGGAAAAAGTTTGGAGGTGTTAACTTGTTTTTGCGCGGTTCTTGGCGTAACGGATAAATTTCTTAATTGATGTCGAACGATTTACAAATTATTGTAAAGATGGTCTATCTTATTAATCAGTTATATAATGTTTCAGCTACGTTGATCTTACTTAAATACATGTCGGGGTATTAGACGCGATTGATGAGAACCAAGTAAGGTCGAAACGTGCCGTCGTGTTCAAATCTGATATTATAAATAACATTTATGCAACATCTTATTTTTGCTTGTTCATTGGCCTCATTTGTTTACACACATTTATATTTTGAAGAATACGAGCGATATTGATTGTTGCTTTTTAATTTGTTTTCTTCTAAGATTCAGTCTCGTGTGTTGCAAGACCAAAGATCAGAGTTTTGAGAAAAATTTTAGTTCTCGTTTAACCTTGTGCACACACGTGAGTTTGTCATGTTCGATGCTATTTCTCCTACATTAAAATATTTCAAAAAAATCTGAAAAAAATTCATGAAACACACTTCTCTACATTGTAGTTGATTTCATAGTTATTTTGATAAACATTTATCGAATATTTTATTTTTAATGAATTTTGAAGCGAGTGACAAATTCGTCTGTCGTCCAGTTTTTCATTTTTTAGCAATAACTAAACAGGACAGCGACGATTTGTCAAAATTTTCTAAAGAGACATTGATTTAACCAAAAACAACATTTTTCATTAATAATTAGCAAAATTGTTACTTATGGAAAAAAAGTCACATGTATAGACTTGACACGTCCGTGCGAGATTTTACACGTTCGGCACGCAGTGATATATATTGGTCTTTCGTAATGGCTTTGAGGCCTCTACTCCCTTCTACCACTTACTTTTTTTAACGAGGGGAGCCAAGATAAACAGATTTACTTGTTTGAGTAGATGTTACTTTGTTGCGGACGTAGACCCACATGTGCGCATGAAGGGTTAAAATTTATATATTAAACGATATAAACAATCGAAATGTCTTATCGGTTATAACTAGATCTTGGTGCTGAAATTTATTGTGTACAGTTTTTTTTAGCGGGAAAGGGTTCTCATTGGCATCATTGCCACATTTAGATACTTGTTATCGTCATTTATTATTAAATTGACTTTCAATTTAATTACGTGATATTACTATTTCTTGTTCAACTTAGAATTGTGTTTTTATTTGAGATCTAGCTATGGACCAATAAGGCATTTCGATTGTCTATATTGTGTTTATAGGTCAAAATTTTCTATTTAATATGATTTATATGCTACATATATATATTTTTTTTCTAATATATGTAAGAACATCCATAATATATTTTGCGTAATATTATATTTTTTTGTGAAGTGAAAATGTTTGATGAGTGGGTACAATTCCATCCTAAACCCCAATGCTTGGTGTCGCTATAACACGCATATTAAATTTATTTTCATCGATCAAATAAAAGGTAGGTCGTGTAGCGCACTTTTTATTTCAGTTTTTAGTAATATGCGAATCAAAATGATACGTGTCACCCGACCTTTTTTAGTTAAATGTTACGCTGCCATTTGTCTTTCATTTTCTGGTTTTCGTGCGGAAAACATATTTTTAACCCTTTTTAATAGGAAAACAGGTCAGCATTCGACATTCGCCCACACGAGCAGCAAATGAGTTCGCATCTGCGAAACGGCCTGCGTTTTCGCGGCGGAGTGGAAAAAGCCAGCATGTAACGGACGAAGGAAGAACGGATGGACGCGCGGCCGCGGAAAAGCGCCCGCCGGGAGGAAATGAGAAGTAATGAAGTCGCCCCGTTCGGGGAAGTTACTGGCTCGTAAAGCAACTGCGAAGTGACGGACCGAGCGAGAACCGCGCGGAGGCAAGTGCAGAAGAGCAAGGGGGGAGGGGGAGGGAAAAGTTACGT
>QKQZ01050578.1:0-17551 GCA_003595255.1 Solenopsis fugax
CGCGCCCTTCTCTCGACTGCAGATTCCTATTTCACAGATAACTTCCATAACGTCACGCGCTATCGTGCCTTTTCTCTCACCTCACCTCACCTCGCCTCGCCCCGCCGGCGTCGCTTAGCGAAGAAAGCGATGGAATAAAGCCGAGATAGGATGGAAAAAATAAACGCGAGAAAAGCGCGGGGACAAGGAAAGGCGATGGCGCGCGAGTAGAGGAGCCCATGGATGGAAAGAAATTTCCGTGGCAGGCGGACGAGCAGGTTGACGAGGGACAGAGAAGCGGCAGAGATACGAGCGACGAAGAAATGCGAGGGAGAAACGAACGGGTGGAGCGGCCCGCTTATTATGTAAAGAGGACGTAGCTTTTTTCTCGCGCGTTTCCGTTCGCTTTATTCCCCATTCAAAAGCTCTTTGAATTAATATTGCATTACGCGATAATGCGCGGGCCGACTAGCAGCATTCGGCTTATTGCGCCCGGGACGTTGCCTGCGCGAAATGCACGCTAATAAAGGTATGCGCGCTAATTCGTGTGCGCGCGTTGCGCGTTAAAGTTAACGCGCGCATTCCTTGGTCCGACGATGACGCAGCTCGCAAGGCATTTTTTTCCTCCCTCTTCTCCGTTTGCACGAAAATTGATTCGCGCAACCTCGGCTGTACGTGAAAATAATTTGGAAAAAAATTTTTATTTTTACGCGAGTGCATCAAGCTAACTGATCCTGTGCCTAGCTGGAAAAAAAAAAGAGTGACGATAAAGGGAAGTTTAAAGCTCAGTTAGTTGCCAGAAGCGAGAGCGTTCGAAACAGTAGCGTATTCGAAACAAACACGCGGCAACTCTTTAAACAATATCATCCGATACGCAATATCCACGCTTGCGGCGAAATCGTATTATCTGCATGCGTGCAAGCGAAAAGGCAAAACAATGCGGTAGCAATGGCAGGTAAATACAGACGGTATCCTCATGTGAACTGCCTGGAATTTGAGTACGTGCGTCTGAAATTTAATCCACACGAGCTCTTTATCCCCGAAAGTCATATGCCAATGCGTAATCTGCTAGAGGTTCGTTGTCGACAACAAAAACATCGCGCGGTACTAATGGATATAGTCACACGACTTGTGTCCGACATTGCTTTCGAAACACTACCGTCAAGATCGATCGGAGGAAATTAATTGCCGTGAAACGAGAACGCATGAAACATCATGTTTTCATCTTCTGTTAGAAACGAAGAAGAAATATGGATACACCAAGAGAATAATATTAGACGAGACCCATGCACGTTAGCCGACAAACCTATATGTCTTACAAAGGATCTGGTGCGAAACTAACGCGATTGTGCCTAATGCGATACGGGATCGATTCCGATGGCCTGGTGATTAAACCAGAGTCCAATGCGGGTTTCCACCGCGAAGAGTTAGCACCTATCAATCGATTCTCATTGTCCCGAACACGATCCTTTCTAACAGTTAATTGACATGCTCTCTTTCGGTGTACGTGCGAACAGAAAAATATCAATTATGCTGTGAATAAAAGCAATTTACTCAATTTACTTTCCTTCCTTTAAGTAATAATTATCCTTCAAAAATTTCCAATATTTTCGTAATAATAGTCTTAAAATGTATTCATTACAAATTTTATACAAGCTCATTATCATGTACTAAAAAAAAAAAAAGAATTTATATTCTTTCGAAGATTATTATAAAAGAATATTATAAAAATTAAGAATTAATAAATGTTAATTTTCCCAGCTCGATTATATCAAAGACAAACATACATGAGAGAAAGATCAATAACGAGCACATAAAAATTAATTTTTGTTATACGCTAGTCTTATAATGCATACTAAAAACTTTCAAATTTTAGTTTTTCTTTCAACGATATTTATCAAGGTATTGTGTAATTATTACAAGTCTGATGCTTAGTCATTACATGACTAAGTATAGTCGAAACAAAGTTAAACACTAAAGTTATTGAATAAATTATTAATTTTGTAACATTAAGGAAATTTGTGTGTCTTCGTTATTAAACTTTCTCTCATATATGTTTGAATATTATAAAATTTTATCGAAGAAAAGTAAAATAACAATCGAATTTTCGTTTTAACTTAATATTCTTGATTAAAATATTAAAATTATTCAGAATTATTATTAGAATTATTAAAATTCAGAATAAATTTTGATTAAGTTTGATTTATAATGATAGATTTGCAAACATATGAAAAATGTTGCGCTTAGATAACTTAAAATTATCCACATAAAGATAAGATAAATTACATGTAAATGTATCTTAGATAAGATAAAAATTATTTAATTTTAATTTATATAGATAAAAGATAAAATTATATAATTTTGTTTAGATAAATTTTTAGATAATACTAATAATTATATACTAATAATTAGGATCTGACAATAATATATTTTTATTTTTAAATGTTTATTTTTTTAAAAACAAAAAGTTTCTTCAAATAATTTAATCTGATAAAAAATAGTCCTCTTTGAAATCAATACACAAATAAAAATCAAAGTAAAAAATTGGAAAAATATTTAACTCACATTATATAATGAAAAAATTTCTCGTAAAAGTTTTCGAATTTATAATTTTGGAGCAATATTTATATTGCACTACTATTGATCTGTGCAATCTTAACTGCGTTCCGATATACACTATCAATATTAAAAATTTATAATTCACATATACTATAGATTTTTCTATACTGACAATAAATTTCAGAACACAATCTTGTTCATTTTGAAAAATTTTCTTGTTAAGATAAATGATAAATAACTTGGAAGTTGATGCTATAAGAACAATACTTCATTCTCGTTATTGTTCACATCTTAGATTCATCTTAGATTTGAAAAAGATAACACTTCTTTTATCTATAATAAAGATAAAAATAATGTACATTATAATAATGTAGATAAATATAAGATAAAGTTATTTCTTTATCTAGATAATTTTATATAGATAATGGCAAACATTGTACATGAACTTATGAAAGATTTTAAATAAGTAATATTTATTCACACAGATGTGAGAAGTAATGTGTTACAAGTAATGAGTCACCGTTTTTTTACTTCTTTATAATAACGAGTTGATAATGACATTGCACAATTTTTCATAATGGAAATGGTAACTCTAGAATTAGAAAAGTCATTTTTGACAAATGACTCGATACGTAATTGCAAGTTACTTTTTTCAATAAATAACGCGTAACGACAACGAGTTGATTGTCAAATTGACTATTTCAACCCTGGCCATTACTATTACGTCTTACCATTACTGATAAAATCGTAACATTATTATCAAATCATTATTATAAAAAAAGTAACGATAACGACGTAACTTATTGCTTCCTATCTCTATATTTATTTAATTCAAGTAATTTACAATATATATTTTTCGTATAACGTGCGCGCTTCGTACGATTGTTCATTTCGATGGCAATATTCTTATCTAATATGAATACGCTCCGCTTTTATCATGTAATAAATTCTTGACGATATCCCTCCCTTGCTCGGTCTATATTAGCGGATCTCGTGAACACACTAGCTATTATAAAAAAAAGTACGTCGCGCGCGCCGGCTTGCTCCAGAACGATTTGTTACATAACGCCGAGTAATTTCACGTCAGATTCATCGTACCGTCCGCAAGAATCGATCTACATGGAAACTATAACGGCACTTCAGTTTCAGACGTCCAATCATCGTATAGGGAAACGCATGGCGCGACTGAATAATTTTTTCGTACTATATACGTGGCACAGTATATATAGATCGAGTAGAGGGAGATACGTTTCCCTTAAGCTTCTTACTTGGCTATTTTCTCGCTGAACTCCCCGAAAAATTATTGGCTCCAGATCCCAGAGCAAACTCGTGATCCGCTCTCGGCGCTCTGCGATGGAACTTTGAACCAACATTTAATCCCGGCGTTTTGCACCGCGTTCGCCGCCATTGTCGTCGCTGGCACCGACCACCGGCGGCATCGTCGTGCAACGTCAAAGAGAACCCATCTAACGGCCGGCGTTCATCGATCTGTTCATTAACGACCTAATTAGCCACACGGCCTGATTACTCAACCTCGAACCATCAGTCCAAGTTTGCCGACGAAGCGGCCGCATGACACGCGATGCTGGCGTCGTTAAGGAATCGCGGATGACTACCCCCCATGAAAAGAAGGGAATCGCTTGATTTGGATCGTCGCCCTACGGACATATCATTATCGGGGAGATGCGGACTGCCAGATATTCCAATTATCCCCCACCCTCTGTCACCCTCGCCATTCGCTGCAGGATATTTCATTATTAGAAAGTCTGTCCGACACCACTCGGGTTCTTATCCCTTGAAAACACTTCGTTATTAGAAACTCTTCCTCCCAGATGTTCGAGTAACTTGAAGATCTCCCCTCCTACACTCGGGGACATGCAAATTATCTTCCATAGATCGGTATAACTTGGGAAAAGAAATCTCCTTGAATCTGGAGGCGCTAAATCATCTTCAACCCTAAACTGGATATAACGCGCGATCCTGCCGGGCACCGCGATGAACATTGCAGATAAGCATTGCGCCCATATAAGCAGCATTGTAGTCTGTCATTTTCTAAATAAACATATCGGATTTATCGTACGCTTTAACCTCATATTTACGACGACGTAAAAGAGAATCGTATGAAATAATATCCCTTTAGTAAATCCACTGGTACAGAAAATGGGCTGTATTTGTTCCTCAACAAAGAAATCAATAAAAGTATCGGAAAAACATTGTATCGATAACGTCGTGCGTTGCTTACAAACGCTCTTTCTCCGCGCATTTTCTCATATCCGACAATTTTACATCGAACGAAAGCAACTACATGTATTTCTCATGAATACAAGTCCCGCGAGGCTATTAATACCACTTGTAGACTCCCTTAACAGCGCTTCAACAACATCCGTCCTTGAATTTTTATATTGATATAACGTTTCCATACAAATTTTATAGATATTTATGAATATCCTACGTTCATCTTGCATTTCGAGCAATCCGCGATTATGCTTTTAAAAGAGAACGATCCATAATATTTCAAACGGCAAACACCTCCCACGCAATTTCAACATGCATTTACAGGTCAATTTTGTGGATGAACTAACTCCATTAATCGCGTCTTGGGAATATGGAATATGGAGCTGACCGGAATGAAATTTACGTCGGACGTACTGTAAATCATAATCAGCCCCGGATAATGCGCAGTAATGCCGTTATTTTTAAAGCCTGCGTATTCATCCCCGCGCTTTTGCGCTAAAGACACGAAAATCCGGCGAATGGAGACACTAATTGCGCAGCCATATTAATTTATTATGATGTAACTGCTATTGGATGCTCGTCGTTGCGCCGGAGATACGGCACGAAAGCTTTTACCAGAAAACGCTCCACCTGCAACATTGGTTTCTAGCGGATCGAACCTCGAGAACCGCAAGTGCTTTGTCAGATCGATAATGGTATTATACGATTACGCTTTCTCTTGGTAGAAAAAAAATCTGATTTAATTTTCCTATACGCACGTACAAGGTAATAACCGCAACGTGGCAAAAGAAGAAGATATCTTCACATTTTAATTTTACGTTTTTAAGGATGTTTAGTACCCACTTTTTAAATATTAGGAATTTTAAAAAGAATTTATGATTGTATGTTTTCACACATGTTTTATAAAAAGAGATTTATAAAAAAAAAACGAAATCGATTCAGTGAAGCAAAAATTATAAGAATTTTAGTTTACAACAAATTTACTATGATTTTATGAAAAATATATAATCGCGTTAATTCAAATGGCTAAAACAGATAGAAAAAATGATAGAAATTAGTTTAAAATATGAGAAAGTATAGTAGATACAGATACAGAAGAAATACTTGAATAAATAACCTTGACCAAGCACTCAATGAGTCAAAAGATATTAAAACGATGTTGGAGTCGAATAATATATTAAAATAAAAGTCGATAAGAAAATCTGTAATTTTTTTACTTTTTGTCCTGTTTTTGGCCAAAAAATGGATCAGAGTCATATACATTAATGTATTACTTGTTTAATAAAATAGTATTTTGTCTGTATATTTTATTAAAATAATATTATATTTTTGTCAAAGTAAAAAAATTACAGATTTTCTTATCGACTTTTATTTTAATATGGCAACCAAAACCGTTAGTTCATCGAAATATTCACTTCGTGGAAACGTTATGCATTACGTGTACGAAATAAAGGCAGCGCCAAATGTAGAATTAATAAATGAACAATGTTGAATAGTTAGAATTAAATTGGGAAGCCTAATTTAAGAGAATATAGTGTTTCACAAATTGTATATTTGTGTATGTGAGATCTCAATGTAGTAGAATGTAGGGGTCTGTTCATGTTTCGTAAATCGTACGTATGTATTGTATTATAAATCGTACATGTATATAAGTCGAGTTTATCGGCAAAACTGACGACTCCAGCATCGCTTTAAGGATAGCAGCAAAATAGAGTCATTTTTGCTGCAAAAACTGTTATAAACTAAATTTTCGTTAAGTTTTTTCTTTGTAACTGGTTTCAGAGTAAAAATTCAGGTATTCGCAATCCAAATTTTTTGTCGTTGATTAAAAAAGAAAAAAGAAATAAACTCAAGAAACTTTCAGTTTTTCGATAACTTTTAGCTCGTAAAGCCAAACATCATTAAATTATTTTGCAACTAATTTCAAAAATGTTATGAGGAGAGAGAGAGAGAGAGAGAGAGAGAGAATCATTGCGCGCTGGTAAATGCGTCAAGTAAACTTTAATCGTTACGCTGGAAAAGTTAAAAGGGTTTAAATGATCCTAATCGAGCGAAAAGCACATATTAATCGAGTAATCTGGAAAATATGACATTTTATTTTTATCTCCCGGCGTATTTATAGGTCAATGATGGAGCGATATTTACAACATTTTTCCCTCGTGTCCCAATATGAACCTCGCCCGCAGTTTTCGCAGGCGAAATATTACTGCCGCGGAAACACGCTCGTAAATATTAGTTTTATATATCGGACTGCTCGTCGAAACGCACGAGAACCAGAAATTTCCGGCTACCAATACCGCAATTTTCGAAGGCTATCAAATAATCGGTCCATTGTTAGCCATTGTAAGCCGCTGTAATAAACATTGATGCTCTCCACGATTTATTGCTTTAAATATTTTTCCCGCAAAACCTTTTCGTCTTTTCGTTTGTTACTCGCCCGCGGACTGTTAGAAGTAATCTTTCTTGCCGTGAAATGCTTCTGTGAAAAGTTAGCGCAACTTCTTTAAAGATAAAAAAAAATTATTCCAATGATTTCCCAAGAGCTCAAAGAACCAGAGGTTGGCATCCGTTGTTTTCCAAAGTTTATTTTTGGAGATTTTTTTGGCAGATTTTTTCGGAAACACTTTTCAAACTGTACAACTGTCCGAAATCCTAAAATTCGAAAAAAATTGCAGTTTTCAATGAAGAGTGTCGCGTGCGTGAGAGAGAAAAGTTAACCTTCCAGCTTTTCAAGTAGTAGCTTTCATTGCTTTAAACACAGAACTTTTCTAAAATCAATAGAGAAGTTCAGAACCGTCAGGGAGGTACTGCGCTTTCCTATTTTTTTTTTTTTTTTTTTTTTTTTNTGGGAAAGCAAAGGGCTAACTTCGCAAAATTCTGCGCGAGTGCTGATCCGATTACGTCGGGCCGTGACAAAAATGACGTATTTTGCGCCAAGCGCTTCCAGAATTAGTAAAGCCCGGGGTACATCGAGCTCGATCGGGGCGGATCCATAATTTCCCGGAATCGGAAAATAATTTATGGCCCGACGGGGTGCTGGGAATAAAAAATAGAGGGGTGAATCGAACTATTGCCCTGCGATGCCCCGCGGACGTATATGTTCCGATAAGATCTCAAATGGCCATCATTTCGCGCGGAGAGGCCTTTCTTCTCGTCCTTCGCGTTAGAGCGCACTTACCCGCTGATGCGACTCTGCAAATTGAATTAATGACGCCAATTCGCCACGTATCATCTCGCAGCCGTTTTTCGTTTACGCCGCGATAACGATCGTAACGTTTCTATATTACTCCAATGATCCCGGGTGCGTTCACGCCTAGCTTCTATTAGCGCGATTGCCATTGTTAAAATCATCGTTCTTCTTATTAGCATAATTTGGGAAATATACGATTTCATGCATGTAAAATATGCACATATATTATGATATGCAAATTGTTAAATAATTTCGTATTGCGTAATAAGGGTAATATAGGATATGTACAGATATTATACAGATTTTATAAAAATACAATGAAGGTAATACGACGTGGGGCGTAAAATATTGTATATTTTACATTAGGTGAACGAGATATTCGTATCGAAAAAATAGTGGTGAATAATATACGTGTGCTCTGCATGAGGAACTGGCTGCACGATTGCGCTATATATTCAGAATGAACGTTATGATGTGCGAGCTGCTCTATGAGATCTAACGCAACATTATTTCACGTAAAACGTTTTCCCAGACACGGAACGCGTATCCGTGTGCGTCGCAAAAAGGATTGAAAGCAAAAAAAAAAAAAATCTGTCAGTGTTGGCAGCGTTTTAATTAGTTAGATGTGACATACGATTCCACGCGGTTGTAACGGAAAAAAAAAAAAGTGATATTTGATACATTACGGAAGAACGCGTGTAACTGAATCCCCATTTTGCAAAACAATCTCATGAAGTATTACGACAGCTGTTTCGAAGCCGTTTCAGCGATTCGCATCGCACCAATTTTTTTTCTGGAATTAATTAAGCGGCCCAGCGACTGCATAGAAAATAAGCCCGCGTTATTTACGCAACCCGGCGATTTTATAATTAGGGTGAATTATACATCCGAACGGATGTTGCGGAAGCCAGTAATAGAATTGTAGAATAACCGACGCATATTATAAAAATTGATAATGTATTACCTCACTATCCTTGCCCGAAATGTTCAAAATATTCTGTATTATTAGCAAGTTTGTTTCGCGCTCCCCCGCCCATCTCGAAAAAGAGGAAACGTTAAAAAACTCCAACGTCAAGTGATAGCCGATATCCTCGCGAACAGGAGCAAGTTCCGCTTTCAAAGTAGATTTCACGCGTTCCTACTCGCATTAACGTAAACGGATTAACTCGTTTCGGTCGCGAGGTTGGACTTTCGTGCGAACGATTAAATCTCGCACGAAGGGAGTGGGAAATGAGAGAAGGGCAAGTGCAAGCGAACGAGAAGGTAAAGGGGGCAAAGAAGAACGGAGTGTGTTGCGAGATAGAGACTCCGCTGGTTACAAGGCTGGAACCAGGAGGAAGAAAGGCACGAGCGGAAGGGGAGACAAAGTGCGACGCGCGACTACCTCCGGGCGTTTCGAGGATAATTTGCATTATTCGCGTGGAAAGTTTCTCCCTTGGCGCGTTAATGGGTCTCTGGGACCCGAGATTCGGATATACCATTTTCTTTTTCTCCTCTTCCCTGCCCTGCCGCCGCCGCGCCGGAGCGAGCGGAAAAGAAGTGAAAATACGAATCGCCGCGAGTATCCTCTATTTTGTCATTAACGACGGCGTGGGGTAATGGATAATGGCCCTTTGCATCGAGAGGCAGTATCGCGGGGAAGAAACTTCGGGAATTTACAGTTCCTGTTCATTAATTTTTATCTGACCGTAGAAAATTAAGCGTGCATGCGCGATAAGCTGTCTGCATTTCTATTTTAAGTAAAACTAACGAATTCGAGTAAAAAGCTTCAAAAGGTAAAGCGCGAAAGATCCGTAGATCAAGGCTCTCCTATCTTTCCTTTTTAATCTAGACTCCTTCATTATAATATTCATGAAATTAGCTACAATGTAATAATTGTATCGTCGATTTACTCAGCTCCTTACGAAAGGGGTTGTCACACGATTATCCTTGCCATTAACACGATAAGATGCGAGAGACCCGCAGTCTTTATAGCCATTCGTGAAATGTACGCACACTAACGCACACTAACGCATCGGTTAGCAGTTAATCTCAGGCTAAAAGTTAAACTCCAACTCCTTAATCTGACAGTATAAAGCCCGTGCCCTCAGATAAACTTCGCCTTTTCGACCTCGCGCCCGCACCGAATGGCCCGATCTCAAGGGGGCACATTTTTATGTAAATTTAATGGCTTTACCAGTGTAACGAGGGAGACAACTTGCGCTTTTGTTACGAGCAAGAATGTAATACGACCGAGAGGACGTTGTTAATATATAACTCTCTACTTTAGATTCTTCCGCAAAGTTCATTGTATAAGAAATCGCGTATCGTGCATGAAGTTTATTCGGCGATAAGCTGCTTCTTGATCAAACGCGATTTTATGTGGGCTCCCTCATCATCCTCGTCATTTCCTCCGGCTACGGATTTATTTCGAATTTTCCTGCATAACAGTTTAAACGAACTTCTCTATTTTTTAACATTGTTATGAAAGCGATTGAACATGAATCATTTTTCTGCGAGATCATACGCGAATATGTAGAGCATATTCTACCTTATATCTGGGATGAAGTTTGATAACGTATAATCCTTATTCGATACATCGTAAAATAGAGAGAGAGAAAGAGCTATAGCATCCCGCGTATAAAATTTAAGCCAGCTATGCATACGTCGAGATTCAGCGATAGGAAATCCTTTTTCGTTTCTTTCAACATCGACGGTTCTCTCTCTCTCTCTCTCTCTCTCTCTTTAGATCTAATAACATTAAATTACAAGAAATCAAGAGTAGATTGCGACGCATCCGAGAGCGCTTCCTAATCCCCTTAGAACGAGCATCCGAAAGAATGTCGAAGGGGTTGCGAGACGGATCCTTCGAGAACGAACATAATCGAATCGGTACGAACGGGAATAAGTATTCTGAATGCTTCTTACATTCAGTGTATCGATTGACCCAGCCGATTTCTATTGAGAAATGCAGAGCGAAAACTCGGAATGCTATTGTGAGAAAGCAAATACGGAACAAGCATTATCGGAAGAATGCGAAAGGGTGGCTGATTAATTGCGCTTGTACAACCACTTTAAGATTGATGTGTAGGACTCGCGATAAAACCATGACGACTGTTAGAATATTCCAAAGACTAATATATTTTGTAAATATCGGAAAAATTGTTTTTTTAATCTCCACTTAGGCGCGAGTAAAGGCAAATAAATTCACTGCACCAGCGCTGAACAATCATCAAATGACTGTTTAAGAAAAATATTAAAAGAAGAATCATCATAATAAGAAAACATAAACGGACATGTAAAAATTAATTGAAGAATCTTAACGATTATAGCTAGATATTAAGCCCATTCTATAATAGCCGTAACATAAGGTCGTAAAGTTGTAAAGCATGGTTGAAAGAGCTCGTAAGCGAATGAATAACTCATTTATAACGTTACAACCTTACGGCCTTATGTTTATGGCTATTGTGGAATGGGCTTTGGAATGCTGATATTTCTTGTGCGATTTTATGTACATTTTTAAGTTCACAAAATTGCACGCCAAATAAATTTCCGGTTCTGAAACACAGTCATAAGTTGAGCGAGAATGTTTATCATGATATTAAATTGAATTTTTATCACGAGATATTAAATTAATAATTAATTTAATAATAATGATAACGTCAACGTGGCAATTATGCCAATGAGAAAACACTTTCCCCTTTAAAAAAACTGTAAAAAATTTATACTGCGAAAAATAATATCAAAATAATAAACTGTAAATTAATTAACATTGTTTACATGTAATTTTCATTTAAAAATGTACATTAAATTTTTATTTGATAAATACAGTTTTGTTTCAAATTATTTTAAAATTGTAACAAATAACAATGAAGACTTGATGAGATTCAAAGTCAAACAAGAACTAAGGCCGTTTTGGATGTCACCCCACGTCGGTTATAATTGTTATAATTGTTTAAAAAATTTTCTTGGAAGAGATGGTGCTTGTGACCAATCAGAATCAAAGTCCGTTTACTGATTCTGACACGAAATGCGAAACCTTCTGGCGAATTTAATTCCAAGAGAAGAACCAGGGGTGGATCTCAAGAAGTACAGGCATTCTACGTTATTACAGTTCAAGATAATCCACCGTTGCACTGAAGATAACTTCATGTTAAGTCGAAACGTTTGCTATTTACGTTATGTACTAATTTGAATTCGCATTGCACCCAGCACGGCTTGTTTATTTTTTGCTCTAACTTAATTCTTGTTTAATTTTAAATTATTTTTATTAATTATTGTTTTTATCTGTTTATTAAGTTGTTCAATTTTCTTATTTGTTCATTGACTGATGCAATGATACTAATAATCGTGAATCGTGGCAAATGGAGAATAGATATTTGCAAGAAAAGCGGAACATCAAATTAAAAGATTTATTAATATTATTATTATTACATGATGGTGATCTGAAACAACAATTATCTTTCGTCTAAATCTTGCGAGAACGCTTCCACGTTAAATATATATGGCTTATCATATCCCGTTACCCAGTATCGCTGCGGTATCATTCCCTCGCTGGCTCGATTCGCGATTTGCCAGAACATAAGTAGGCTACATGCGAATCCCGCAAGTAGCAGCGAGTGCGCCCGACATTCACGGGAAATCACTCTCAAAGGTATAACGTAGCAATCCTGGATTCGCGGTCGATAACTGCGCGCGATACGGCGGCTCAATTACAGCGGCTGCGAACTTTCGCCCCAAGACGACATTTCGTAGCAACTTACGAGCGTATCGAGGGTAAGAGCGGTGCTGCTAGCGAGAGAGAGAATTCGTAGCGCTTGCAGCAAAGCAGCAATGTAGGATATAGGGGATGCGGGAAAGGGTAACGATGACGCTGGAGCAGGGCGGAATATCGGGGAAATGTAGGAAGAGCCTCTCCCCAGGATAAAGTCGTAAGTCAAGACGCATAGGCACGTGCGCGCGTATCCCTTCTATTGTACCATCCCATTAAACATTCGTTGTCGTGTATAACGGTTATAAAGGGGGATAATAATCTCGCGATGCAGTAAACACCGGCGAGTTAAAACGAGTGCGCGGATTGCGTACTGCACCCTCTTACAATGTCGTAGAAGGATGAGGGAGGACGGTGAAGACAAGTATAAACGTTTCACCGCCACGAGCAATGCTCGCGGGCGTGGAAAGTAATTTAAGGAGCGATCAAGCTGTCGCCGGCAATGCGGCTTACATTCAGCGCGGCCCGCGTTACAGCCAACGCGCGGAGAGGAGAGATAACCAGACGAAGATCGTATACATATTTCCTCGCGAATAAATCGACGGTACTGAGGGTAATAAGCCTCCCTTGCGCGAGCTAGGATTCACGCGGAATATCTATCGCACGATCGCCGAGTGCACTCGTCGGAGCACCGGCGTGGAGCACCAAAGGTGCTCCGTGAAAGGTCGGTGCCGTTCGAGTAATTCCAACGAATGTGAACATCAAATCCGCGATTAAGAACGTCCGCGTGTAGTTTCGAGCAGTTGAGAAGGAAGAAGCGGAGGAGAGTGCCCACGAGAATCGCAAAAACTGTACGATTGAATCGACGATGATAACAAAAACTCTTCGAGTGGAAGATCCGTCTCGAGTGTTTAACTGTAACTTCTGGCGCCAAGCACGCTGCACAAAAGATTCGCAACGCGAACACTTTACAATTTATATTACGGCCTTGTAACACGGGTCCTTCCTCGCGAACCATGCGATTTCTCTCCCCGCAAGATTTACTGGTAAAGTTGTTGCTAGTCTGCCATAAAATATTTAATTAGTTGTCTTAATGCCACTTATTTCTTGAGCGCTACCTGCTACTTGTTTCTCTCGACTCGCCAAACTTTCGTGAGGTACCAACGAGGCCAAAGTATATAACGTGCTAAATAGAATTAATTAATATCTCTTCGGTCACATTAATATATATCATTAACCCTAGAGCGTTACTGTGAATGAATTTTCAACCATGGGCTAATTCAAGTATTTGCTACTAAATAGCAACGCTTGCTAAGAGCTTATCGCTCCTTCTCCTCTTTGATATATCTGTAGTTAGACAATGTCAGATGTCTATATTTTTATGACCTGTGATTTCAAACTTGCCTAGGTGAATATTCACCTAGAGTGTAGTGTTTTGACTATACATTACGAGCTAAAGGTTATCGAAATTTAAACACCGAAGGCTTCTCTAGGTTTGTTCCTTTTTTTAATAAACAACAAAAAATTTTAGTCGCGAAATTTTGCCCTAAAATTAACTGTAAAGAAGAAAACAATGAAAAATTTGATTTCTACTAATTTTTGCAGCAAGAATTACTATATTTTACTGCAGTTTTAAATAAATAACTTTTAAATAAATAAACAAGGAAGTGGATCTAAATAAATTTTTGGACGAATATTTATTAGAGTTTGATTAGTATAAAAATTTTGATTTAATTGATAATGCTACTGTCAAATTTGTAAATAATTTTTTTCTGTGAAAGGGCGGTGATCAGATCACCTTGTTTCTTTTATTGCATATATATGATGTCTGATTGTCAATAGAAATCGGTATTACAAATCATCGTTTTTATTCCGTGATATACAATCAAATGATGAAAAAAAAATATTATATATATATATAATTTCGTTTTTTTTTTTCGAGATTATTCCGTACTTTGATGACAAAGAGTCCACAAGAAAGATAGGACTTGACAACGGTGATCAAATCGGATTACTATATTGATTTAGTTTAATCAAAAAAAGTAGATAAAATCATTTATTAGTTGAATACTTGTTAGTAGAAAAACTTCTTTTATCTCCATTTTTTTAATCTTTATATTTTTTGTACCAAGTTTTAAAGCGAAATCGGGTATTCCATCGTCGATTAAATTTTCGGAAAAAGTAAAGCCTAATGCACAATGAAAAGCACAGGCAATAGCAACAAGAAATAAGGAACAGTTCAATATGTTAAATAAGGAAAACATATAAAGTGTTCTTTGTTCAACCTATTGAACTCTTCTTTATTCCCTGTTACTATTGCCTGTGCTTTTAATTGTACATTAGGCTTAACTCTTTTTATTCCTACATACCAATTGCGATCTACTTATTTTGATTAGAATGCGAGTTACAAAGATTTAAAACAGAAAAGCCCAGATAATAAAGTCTCCTGAAACTTAATGAGTTGAAATAACATTTAATAACGTTGTTAAACATTAAAATTCATTTATCTTACATTAAAATAGTGCTAGTTCTGTAATTCTCCCACCTTGCCATGAGGTAGATATAAAAAATGTAAAAAATTGTTAATTATGTGAATAAATTTTCACGCGGAATAGTATAATATTAGCGTCAAAAAAATATGAAGTGACACTCTAAGATGTAGATATGTCGTTACACATCTTACTGCTATCATCACCGTTTTCTTTTTACCACCGTAAGACTTTCGCTCCGCGTCAAGCGCAGCTGCAATCAAACGCTACAGTTAAATTAAACAATTGATCAATTCACCTGATACTTAACAATTTTGGAAAATATATATTTTCCTGTCGCATGCATCGAGGATATTATTACCGATAACGTCGCGATACAATTACTGTAATCGTTCGGAACGTTAAAGTGCAAATATTGCCGCAAGGCATGCCATGACATGTATCGTGTCTAGCAAAATATCAGCGACGTACATCGAACGCGGCTGCGCGCTCTTGCAGAATGCGAAATAATCGTCGTCCAGAATAACGTTTTGCGTCATCAAAGGTAAGGCGATGACGACTATGGTGAAATCGCCTCGGTGGGCAACCGTGAGAATGCCGTCGCAATGCTGATTGGAATTTAGTATGGAGCGATAGAGACTAGTAACGTTTCCCGCTTCTCCAATTAAGCTACCCGGATGTAAATCGGGTTAAGGGAATCCCGTAGCGCGCGTCGTCGTCGGCGGGATTCATTCGTTGAGGGAACACGAACGGCAATTCATTGTTGAGAAGACCGTTAAATGTTAGCGGAGATCTTAAATTAACGTCATATCTGAGACGTTACGTGAAACACGAGCGTCGCATTCGTAAAAAAAAAAAAAAAAAAAANCGAAATCGGGCGCGCGCGCGTGTCGTCAAATGACACTCATCCGTCCATTTGAATCCGGCGGTATCGATTACGAAGATTGGATGCGACAAAAATTGGGCGTCACGAAGATTAAGCTCGTCGGGATTAAGCAGACGTAAGACTCGACTTCTCCGGAGAGGAGCGGCAGAGACGCACTTTTCCCTCCCTCTCTCCCACCTCCCGCGGATAAAAACTCATCAAAGTTCGCGCCAGCCAGCAAACTGACGCCATTAGAAGTAATTTATCATTTAAAAGTGGCCCGTTCTTGCCGCCACGCTCAGCAAGCTGCGACATATGCGGTATTAACTTTCTTATGACGGGATCCTCTTGACCCGTTTTCACCTTACGTGGTGCACGAGCGTGTGGTGCATCCCGCGCATGCAAGTTGGCTTGGCGCGCGTCACGTACGTACGTAACGACCATATTATAATACAGGCATTTATCTGACACCCCATCTCGCCCTGCGCACGAAATAAGCCATACGTAATTCCCTCCTAATTATCCGAAAATGCACTGTCACGGCGTATATATGCGTGTAGCGTTAATGTTACGCGGAAAGAAATAATTCATCACACTTGAAACGTATCGCTCAATTTAGCGATTAATCCGCTTAGCCGGGCTACTACTCGCCCGCCGCGCGCCGCTGCGCCGCCGCCGATGCGCCCATTGCACTCGATCAGCCGTATAAAGAAACAATTGCGCGAACGGTTTGTATGTACGCAATGAATAAATTCAATCTNAACGGTTTGTATGTACGCAATGAATAAATTCAATCTGTTCGCGATACCGTCGGTGTTATTATACGCTCCGTTCGCCACCGGAACGAATGGCTCTCACAAATCTCGTTTATTAATGCAGATAGAAAAGTGTTTCTCGCCTCTAATGTGGAGGACGGCCGCAAGCGTGAAAATGCAAATCACGGGATATTATGCGGGATATCTCTCGTCTTAGTTTCCGCGCGCTAAAATGTTTTCGCAAGGAAGAGGAATGTAATGAAAATCGGGATGAGCGATAAAACCGCGCGGCATGGGGCCCCGCTGAGGCGCGAACTTATTTTAACAGATGCCATATTGCAGAATCGCGATTGCCTCGTATTTTATATTCCCGTAACTGCCAAGGGGACGAATATTTCACCGTTATTAGTGATATAAGTAAACACCGTTGTTACGGGCCATTAAGGCAAGACGTGGCGAATTAAGCGCTCGGTCAATTTGCCACTTTCCATCCCGCATGCAATTTATTTCAAACGAAGTGCATAAATATAATGAACGATCGGCATTACGCATTTGTTGCATTTGAAATTTTATTTAATTGGATATTGGAGTTATATTTAATAGAATTTTCTATAACTTGATAACTTGTTTTTGTCAGCAAGCTGTTTACCGTTAACCGTTTGCGCGTCTACAACGAGAATGTACAAGCGGCATAATAAAATAACTACGAATTTATGTGTAATTAACACGAAACGAAATGCAGCTCTCTCTCTCTCTCTCTCTCTCTCTCTCTCTCTCTCTCTCTCTCTC
>QKQZ01050584.1:0-11314 GCA_003595255.1 Solenopsis fugax
TAGTCACACGGTGGCGTGGACGACGTAGGAAAAAGGGGGGAAAGGAGGCAAAGAAGGAAGAAAGAAAGCTCCTTCCTCCCCTCGTCGGTGGCCACGGGGGTTGAACACGCCGCTCGGCGCTACAACGCCGCGGCGAATCCGTCCGACAGGAAGTGGAGGAGCTGGTAACGCGGATGTGCGACACGGCCCACTGAAGCCATCCGAGCGGTGTGTACGTGGACAGATACCGTGTCTAGATACAGACGCGACTATCACGCGAAGAAGGAAAAGAGAGAGAGAGAGAGANGAGAGAGAGAGAGGACGAGAGGGGGAAAAAGAGAGGAGGGAGATGGAACGACGTTTAACGCGCAAACGCCGCGAATTTCTTCGCGAAGAACGAGAGGAAGTTCTCTCGTTCGACGGGATGATCTCGCGTCACGTTTTCTCTCGGACCGCGCGACGTACGTTCGGTTAGTGAAACGAGGGAACAAAGAGAAAATGAATTGAAACGCGATCCCCAGAGTAAGGGGATAGAGAAAAGGGGGATCCCGATTGCGTGGTCGCGCTGCGTAGAACAATAAAGCGGGCAGGTGATAAACCTCTCGCGTGACGTCACTCGATATATTGATTAAAGCGTCTCGACGTCGACGTCGAACAACATAGGAAATTTGGCAGTCGCGCGTGCGCGACTTTTATTTCATTTCTCGAGGCTAACAAAAGAAAGAAATATGTTTATCTTAAAAAAAGAATATTGGAAAAGTTTCAAATAAAAGAAGACGTGGAGGAAATATGGCGGTAATACCTCGCTGAATCATAAGACTTCGCTTGTACATGTAACTCGAGCTTTACTTCGCATTACTTTTTTTTATAAAATATTTATGAAAATTTAAAAAAGAGCTCTAGGATTTTTCAAGTTCTCCTGAAAATTGGGAGCGGAGAGAGTGGATTATAAATATCACGGCACTAAATTAGAAACCTAAATGGAGTCGCATATGTGAAGAACTAATTTTTATTAAAAAATTCTTTCCTTTGAGGACAAAACACTTTTGAGAGAACTGAAAAGCAATTCCAGTAATTGATATATTATTGGCGCTTAATAATATTTTTAATTATAAAATATATTTTTCAGTTCTATAATCACGTGCCGATTTTAGATTGTCGGATTTAAAACGCAATCACAAATTGAAGCTAGAACTAATATATTAAATTAATTTTATCATCAGATTTAATAAGATGCTATAAATATCTTAAAACCCGTAAAGAACTTGATACACTAAGGGAAAAATGACTAAATTTTAATAAATATTTATTTGAATAGTACTACTGAGATATTTACTAAATGTAAATATTTATTTAGTACAAGAGAACCATTAATTTAATTTAAATACCATTTTTTCTTATAGAGTAAATATTTATTAAAATTTACGAATTTTTTCTCTCAGTGTATGAAAATATTATTAAGCATCAGGATTCGCTTCGAACAAGAAATGGCACTCTTATGTCTTGTGTTATTCGCAGGGTCTAATGTCCAATTTATTATTGTATATACAAGTCGCCTGAAAAAGACTCTCTCTTGAACTAACATTGGTTATTGGGCTAAGTATCATCATTGCCTCTGTGATCAAATTAGTATAACACCTTTTCATGGAATGAGGGCGTTCCAAGCTCGAACCTTGATATTTTTCGTAATGAGAGATGGAGAGAGTTCTTTACAGTTTTTTAGAATACTTACAGCATCATTATTAAATTTGACGATCATATTAATTTCAGATATTATTTTTAAATTTAATTGCGTTTGAAGTTCGACAAAATTATATTTAATAATTGATATGAAAATATTTATTAAGCATCGAGATCCGCCTCATTTAAAGAATAGACATATTTTCTTTTGTTTTTTTTTTTTGTAAAAAGCAATTGTTTTATTATTTCTGCAGGGAATGTAAATATATTTTATTGAAAACGTTTGTAAAAATGCCCGCGTGGCGACAAACGAAAATAAAAATATAATACTGTACAGAATGGATTCCTCACAAAACAATTTCGAAGCGATCATATTCAATATTTTCGCTAAAAATTTTGAAACATTAAATATTTACAACTAAAAAAAGAGAATTTCATGTTTGTTCTAAACAAAATAAAATTTTTGATATTCCCTCCTGTTTGATTAACCAAAGTATTATATTTATATTTATTGCTCTTGACTTCCACCCTTCAATCTTTCACCAAAAAAATGGAATCGCTCCATCATTCTGTAATCTGTATTCAACGTCTTGTTTTATTCGTAACACCGTTTCAGGGTAGAGGATGAGCATATACACGATTATGTTTGAAAAATACAATGTGTATTACAATATACATCATACATCCTAGATTATTACATGTAGGAGTTGTAGAGATCGGGGAGGATTATATTACGAGGAAACCCTCCAGTTTCCACAAATTTTTTAAACATGTTTTCTCTCATGTTTAAAATAAATTTACATGTGTAAAACACGTTGCACGTATTATATCTTAAAATTTCTTATGTGCTAGATACACTTTGAATTTTAATAAGTGACAGGAGCTCAACAGGAGACTATAATGTCGCAATATAGAAAGCAGGGATAAAAGGACAAAGGTTTAACGGGATAAACGATAATGGGAAACGTATCTCTTGTGCAAATAACGAGAAAAGAAGAAAGAAACAAAAAAAGGTATAAAAGTATAAACGTCCAGAAAAAACTCAATATGCAACAGGAATGTTACAGGGATTCTCATAAATTCAATCCAATATTCGGTGAATCTCACAATAAAATGTTTAAGCTGAACGCCTCATGTTATCGACAAGATGGCACGTGTATCCGATAATAGTTTTTGTGTATATACTTGTGTATGATCGATTACATACTTACTTTTATTACACACGGTCGTAATTCCCGTTCGATCTTATATCTATAATACACATGACGTCGCAAATAAAATTATAACCAATTTCGTAAATTCTAAAATAGAATTCGTCTATATTGCAATTCCGAATATCGAATTACAAATATAGAAAAATGATCAGTTATCGCGTATAGTAATAAGCAAACTGAAAAAGAAACCAGTTTGAATAAAAAAATTTATATTCTAAATTGATCCTAAAAAGCAACAGAAAATAACTAAAATTTAAATTTTATTCTAAATGTTGTTCTAACAAATAACAGAAAATAAGTAAAATATCTTGAAATAATTAATTCTACTTTTTATTTTCATTCTGATATAATATTTCGTTTTTATCAAATGTGTTGAGGTCGTAACATAAATTTTTTTTTAAATCTGAGTTATTAATTACAAGTTTCCTACTGCTATTTAATAATGTTAGAATGAAATGTGGCTACTGCGTGTCGCGAAATCATTAAAAAAAAAAAACGAAAANAAAACGAAAAAAAAAAAAATTTTTAGGAACGTATCGTAGTTACATCTTTGAAATTGTACGTATATACATGATTCTATATATATATATATATATATATGATTAAAATATATTTTATGAAAAATTATACAGATTACTATACATACGTATAATTGTAAATATATTTGCGCAACTTTTTTAAAACGTTCTACAATATAACAATGATTACAATGAAGACAATGATAACGGCGATCACAGAGAGACAGTTTGTTGATATAATATTATACATGACATTATATAAAAGTTATCGCTTTCTCGTAATAAGTACAGCGGATCTAAGGCACATCCTGTGGCTTCATCTATTAATGTTATTTGTGATTTTCATAGATAACAGTCTCCTCTTCGCCTCGAGTTTCGCTAAGGCCTGCAATCTCTTTCGCTCGATCTCCTCTGCGGAACACCGTGCCGGCTGCGAGCCAGTTTTCGTCGTTTCCTGCTTGTCATTTTTCATATTACCAGTCGAATGATGCTTAACGAAACGATCACCGTCGCTTTTTACCGCACACCTGTTAACATCGGACCCACGCGTTCGATTCGCATCGTATATTAACGAAACTGGATTACTCTCGACTCTACGATCATTTGTAATAATCGGCTTTGTACTTACGGAGGCACCCGTATGAATGCCTTTGGACGAGTTTATCCTATTATCTTTAGCATTTGTATTCGCGCCCCGATTAACGAATTGCTCTGACAAGCTCTTAGTCTTAAAGAACTTTCTATTCGCAAAAGTGGCATTAGACCCCTCAGATATAAATGAATCAATGGATTTGGTTTCCGATTTCAACGGCGCGTTAGTCAAGCACTTATAGTTGGCTTGAAGTTTTGTATTGTCGTTTTTGCGTGCCAGGGATTCGTTGGATTGCGAGAAAAATTTTTCATCGCAGTCCGCGAACCAATCGTCGAAGGAATCATCTGGCAAATCAAACAATTCCACAGTATTACTTTTTGGCAATTTCTTATTATCACATGGCTTCTTGACAATGTGAGGGGAGTGTATTATGTTATTATTATTTGGACATGGTTTATATGCACTTTTACCTTTCTGCGCCACGACATTTATACTAGAGTTTGTATTATGTCTTATTGGCAATCTCGAGTATGTCTTAAATGTATTATTGTCACCTGCACCTAAAACATTTCTGACTAATGGCTTTTTATAATTCTCACTGGACTGTACAGATGTCTTATCAATTCTAGTCTCAATCATGTCTTTTGTGCTGGATTCCTCTGCTTTGGCTTGTGAGGAGTTCCCCTTGTCCATCAAACTGAATTTCTCCTCTATCTCTTGAGTGCACTTGATCATATCCTCGTCTACGGAATCGTCAAATAGATCGTCATAATTTCTGCTCGTTTCTTTTTTGCTGACATTGTTACCACTCGTTTCTCCAACGCTATTGCGTCCGTTACTACCTTCTTCGAATATGTTATTCCTCTTGTCATCTTTAATTTCCGACGTTCTTTCCTTGTCGCTTGTATCCGTTAACGTCGGAGCTTCTTCCTCTTTTGCAAGATCGCTCGAATGATTCTTGTCGTTTTCCTTTATGACCCTCATCCTCTCGTTCAACGCCTGCAGGTCGGCTGAGAATTGCGCGATGCTCTGCATATTTTCCATTTTTATCGTCTTTCTCTTACGCGGCTTATGTAACAAAGGCGAGTTCAAAGTCCTTTTTCTTGGAAACTTGGTTCCCTTAGGCGTCTCGCACTCGGCCCTCTGTTTTCTATTCCTGCTCTCGGGAGACCTGCTCAGAGAACACTGCCAATCCCACGCGACCTCGTTACCGCCTTCCTGCGTACATGGTAGGAGCGGACTTGGAGAGTAATCTAAAATATGCGGAGAGTCTTCAGCCTCCACAATTGGCTTCCTCGCGACTGGCGTGCTACAGCTGGTGGCCGGCTGTTCTTGGCAATCTCGGGAAGAGCTGTCATTATTCACGTTGCCATTCGTCGTCATATTTTCCACACCTGTGGGAGTCACATGCACTCTTATTAACAATAAAAAAAAAAGGAATCACATGCACTTTTATTAATAATTACATAAGAATGAAAATCAATGTGATTTAATCTCGGCTTAACTTACTTTCCATCTTTCTTTAATTCTAAAAATTAGAAATGATAGTGAATTAAACCGAGACTAAAGTTAATCTGCATTAGTGTAATTTGGACCTAAATAAGATTAACTCTACCTCTCGCGTTTATACGCAGCTTTTTGCCAATTTGTACACATCTCATCGTCGGTTTTTCCGGCTCGTCAGTAGTGTTAAATTATACTTAAATTCTCTCTAGTCCACGATAACAGAGCTTCCCGTATACCGAACGATCGATCCTAACCTATATCGCGGACCGGCGAGGACTGACAAGACCTCGTGATCCCTTTAAACGCGTCTCTTCCCCGAATCTTAATGAGCATCGGCTCGAATAGTACTCGAATCTACTCGAGCAAACATTCGATTGGTGTCGCGGCACCTTCCAAAGCATAAATAAACATAATGACTGCTACACAAAACAAACACCATGGGCACAGCGCGCCTTTCGGCTCGACCAGGCTCGACTTGGCGGCGGCGCGTTGAATCGCTTACGTGGTCGTGCCTGGTCGTGCCATCGCGTAGGCCGTAGCTAATAAATTCACTAGCAGTGCTCCATACAGCTCGCGGGATTTCTAGTGATTTATCGCTTATCGTGTCGCCGATGGAACGAAACCGGACATCCGCTTTCTCTTGAGCTCTTCGTTTCTCCTCCTCCCTCCTTGTTATAGCGCGTGTATCTGTATATGTACACTGATGAACTGACCGTGCTGGTCCCCTCGTGAACGACGCGAGGAAAGAAACGATGGAGGTGACGAACTCGAGTGAGTATAGATAAACGATTAACTTAATAATAAATCGTTGATTAATGCTAATCTCGTTGCTAAAAGCCACGCTGTGCTTTCCCCTTCGTAAGCTAACGCGATAGCCTTGGTTAGACTTTCAGGAGGTGTTGTGCGAGCTGGAGAGCGTCTTGAAGGATGCCACTTTCCTCAGTATCGACGGCGAATTCACCGGTCTCAACTCAGGTCCGGAAGCAGGCCCTTTCGACACGCCGGCCCAATACTATGGCAAGTTACGAGCGGGATCGATGAACTTCCTGCTCGTGCAGTTTGGTCTGTCCGTCTTCACATATGATTCGCAAACCAACAAGTGAGATACTGTCCGCTAAGTTCTACATTAGGACAATATTGTAAAACGTAGTCACAAAAGTTCATATATTTCCTCCAATACAGCTTTGCTTCGATCTTAAGTTAACTTCTTTTTAATCTCTTTCTAAGTTCTGAGAATAAGAAAAACTGATATTAGAGTTTGTTTACATTGAAATGGACATACAACTGTGTCTTATAATATTTTACAAACACAACTACATTCTAATAGAAGATACTGAAGGCTTGTACTATTGTAAAATATTGTCTTTTAGTAAGTGTATTTGAAGCGAACCAATTTCAAAGCCTTTGAAAGTAAAGAAGAGAGATGACGAATGGAGGAAACAATGTGGTATGTCTGGTTGCAGATATTCTCAGCGTTCTTACAATTTCTATGTGTTTCCCAAACCAATGAATCGCCAGGCACCAGACAGCAGGTTTATGTGCCAGGCGTCATCCATAGCATTTCTGGCAAATCAAGATTTTGACTTCAACAAACTGTTCAAGCACGGTATACCGTATCTCTGTGCGAGCGACGAGGAGAAGTTTGTCAAGCGTCTGGAGGAGAAACAGAAACTCAAAGAGGAGAACAACCAAGACACAATTCCAATATCGGATAATGACAGACCTCAAATAGAAGAGATATGGTAACTGTGTTTTTGTTCGATATTTTTTTTGACATAGCAAAGTAAAGAGAGAAGCATGATCTATGAGGGAGACACTGTCTGAAAATTATGATTGTTTATCAGAAAATATATAAATTTCAGTTCTAGAATAGAGAATTTTCTTGCCTCAGATGCAAAAGAGTTGACGATAGACAGATGTAACGGTTTTATGAGAAGACTGGTGTATCAAGAGGCACGGATTAGATGGCCCAATAAAGTGAGAATTGAAAGTAAAATTGAGAATACCTGGCAGTGTCTTTTGGTGCAGAGAGCAGGTACCAAGGAAGAAGAGGAGGAAAAAGACAATGAGAAACGTGAGAAGGAAAAATTGGAGGTTAAGCAAGCCATAGGACTCAGCAGCTTGTTGAAAAAGATAGTAGAATCTGTAAGTATACAGAGATTTTAACTATATATTATACTAAAACTTTAGTAGGTGAATATAGTGAATTAATAATGTAAATATTATCTTTTTTTTAATAGTTTTGAAACTTTCTATAAGCAATATTTTTTTATACTTTTTAAAATAAGAAAAGAACATGGCATTGTTTGACTTTATATGTAACTTCTTTTGTTTATTTATAATTGTGTTTAAATATATTTGAATCTTTTTGTTTCAGGAAAAGATAATAGTGGGGCATAACATGTTGTTAGATCTGTGTCATATTATACATCAGTTTTTTACACCTTTACCAAGTGACTATTCAGAATTCAAGACTTTGATTCATGGCTTGTTTCCTAAGTAAGTTACAAACATTTATATATGTGTTTATGTAGTCCATAGGTTTTGAAAATGATCACCCTGTTACTCAAAATTGTTGAACTTTTTAACTTTATAAATTGAGGAAGCATGAGACAGAGATCAAGATCAAAACCTATTTCAGAACCTACTTCAAATATTTATGTTAAATTTTAACTTTCAATATTATTTGCTTTAATATCTAGAAATGAAAACAATTGTAAAGATTCATCTTTTTTTTTTTAAGTTTAATGGATACAAAAGTCATCTGTCAATCGCAGCAATTTAAAGAGCTTGTGTCATCGTCGAATTTAAACTTCTTATTGGAAACTTTGAGCAAATCTCCTTTCTCGATCCCCGAAGTAGAGTCTGTGGAAGGACGCAGTTATTCTGTATCAACGGAAAAATCGCATGAAGCAGGATATGATGCGTACATCACTGGATTATGCTTTATTGCAATGTCCAATTATCTTGGTCAGTATCAATATATCAGATACAAGTACTACAATGACAGATAGTACCTTTGTTGATATTGTTATTTATCTTTGTAAGTAATTGATTGTATTAAATATAAAAATTTTATATATCTTGTAAAGTAGGAAGTGTATGTTGCTTTGTTATTTATATCTATTTGCATTTCCTTCACAATCAATTACGTACATCGATGGATGAACTAAATTAGTACGTGAATAATTATTTTATTTTATAATTTGCCAATACATATTTGGACTATTGCTTATTTCAGGCACATTACAAAACTCTGAAAATGCTACGGTTTTAGCGAATTCACCGTTGCTCAATTCTTTTCTCAACAAGTGAGTATTCTATATCAATAGCAAAAATATCTTACATTTTTATTTTAAAAAATCTCAATTTTATTTATTTATATTTCGTTTTTTTTTGTACAGACTTCCTATAGCAAGACTAAAGGATTTCCCATACATAAACTTGGTAGGAAAGGATCGTAAGTAATGGTATCATTAAAAAATGGCGCTACTGTATTAATGTTCTTGAAATTTTCAAAAATCAATGAGACGAGAGAGGCGGAAGAGGAGAGGAATATATCTTAACGATATATTTTTTTTCTAGCAAATCCCAGCAGAGAACACGTATTTCACTTAACATTCCCCAAAGAGTGGAAACACTCGGATATAAGTCAACTCTTTAATCCATTTGGTAAGCTTTAAATTATATATAGAATAATATAAAATGAACGATTTTCTTTTTCGTACGAACAAGACTCAAATTAATGCAAGGGATATACATGAGAAAATATAATAAATGTCCTCTCTTTGTTTACAGGAGGCGGATTCATTTCGTGGTTATCCGATACATCTGCGTACGTAGGTTTGTATCGTCGCGATCAGGCAGGCGCTGTAATGACGAACTTGTCCAAAGGGAAATTTTACAAAATACAGAAATATGCAAATCATCAAGCCACCCTGCAGGCCGACGTCTCGTCTGAAGAACGCAAACGGAAGTTGTCATCATCAGAGTAAGTTATCATATATTTTGTCATGACGTTTTACGCAATCAGTTCAACTTACATACATAGATACTTCCAGAAATATTAATCAAAATTAACTTCAGATTACTAAATATTTTTTACATACGTTTTTTTAAATATTTCACTTTCAATAGTTTTGTTAATCGAAACTGATATTTTTAAATCATGTTCTGCTTCTAGACTTTTTCTAACGTTTAAAAGAAGCGAAATTGTGAAAGAATTTTATATAACTCTTTTATGGTACAGACACATACGTTTACATCACGTCGCAATCTTGGAAATCATATGCGTGTTCCAAAAATGAATGGTCTCCATTGCACAATTTATTTTCCGCCGCGAGCTATCACGTTCGTGCGAGATGTATTAAACACAAGGATGAATAACGCGTTATGGGTCCGGTATGATTTCCAAGACGATAGAGAGAGAAAGAGAGAGAGAGGGAGATAAGACCCTAGGCGGCCTCCTAGGATTTCCTGTACACGAGAGATTTGCATAGGGTTGTAGACCTTGTTCTGAATTAATGCACGCGACGCTTGCTCTCTCCTCTCTTTCTCTCTTTCTCCTGCAAGTCTATTTAGTCTTCTTGCTCTTCTTCCTTTTCCCTTTAGCTTCTTCTTACTCTGCTTGGGCCTCCTTCTCTTTCTTTTCTTCCTTGCCCTCCGGTCCGGTTTGCGAAGTATCATCGGCGTGTGAGTGACTGGTGTCTATAGGAATTGCATTGAACGGTGTGTAAGCGTGAAATCATCCGAATCGTTTAATGTAGTTTGCTCCGTTTATTTCTTGTTAGTCTATTAAAAGCTACAATTACATTGCATGAATGTAAAACGTTCCAATTAGATTCGCGTCCGTTTTTATTTTCTTAATACATTTCAACTTACCAAGAAAACGATCTAAAGTTCGATAATATTAGATAACGAAAAGCCAAAGAAATGTTATTAATTGCTAAAAATATATCATCTTTCAATAGGAATATTTTCTGAGAAAAGGAACTAATGAATTTTTTTTTTTTTCGCAAACATTTCCTAGGTAATAAGTAGTCGTTCGTGCGTTTAAAGCGGCGCGTCTATGAGAAAGTCTTTAACGAGGTACCGCCGGCCGCGGTAATCAATACACCGGGCACATGTTCCAGTCAACTGTCGTTAGCCGGCGGTCTTCGTCCGTCGAGCGGCGGCCCGTATACACATATATACATCTCCCTGTTCCGTTTAACCAACTGCAGTCTCTCCGCCGCATTGTAGTTACAACACTGCTCGGTCTCGCGGGCGACACGATATTAATGAATCGCCCACGTGCTCGCAATCACCGTGCTCGTAACTCTTCCCCCGCTGCGTCGCGCGTGCACGCGTTTCCGTGCTGCGCGGAAGGAAAACGACACGTACGTGTCGGATGACAAGGAGCTCGCGGTCACAATCGCGACGGACGGATGATGCTTCTAGGAAGAGCAGAATGATCATTGGAAGGACATACAATCAGTCAATTTAAATTGTGTGTCCACGACGCTAGAAATCGCTCCGTGATCTTGGACGGAGGAAGAATTTAAGGATGCACGTGTCACATCTCAAAGCAATATAAAAAAATTATAAAAATAGATTCTGTTATTGCGTTTGAACATGTGTGTAAAATTTGAGCGCAATTCTCTTATGCCTATTTCCACTAATGCAGATTAACTTACTTTTTATCTTTCTTTAATTCTAAGAATTGGAAAAAGATAAAGAGTAAGTTAAACTGACAAGTAAACCTACCCAAGTGTCACTCTTCAATTTTGATGAAACTTTGCACACTTCTAGGGCGATGAAAAATAATCGACACGTATTTTTTTATA
>QKQZ01050588.1:0-21312 GCA_003595255.1 Solenopsis fugax
TTATATTTGTATAAAATAATTGAAGGGTTTCCTATACAAAAACGAAACAAGTCTATTTTTATATATATATAATTTTTATATATTTATTTTATTTGTATAAAAGTCTATATACATTTTATGATCAGATATGAAAGGATTAACGAACTCTGCGATTTTTTAGTATGTACATGTACATTTTGTACAATGTACGTAAAAAACGATGCCATAATTCGTGCCTTAGTTACTCATATCGAATGGTTGAATACAGCAGAAAAGGTCGAAACATTTCTTATTAATAACGAAATCGATACCAGAGTCATGCACGTTTTTTTGGTAAAAATTGCAGTATAATCGTAATGTTGTAGTGCCGACTAAAATGACAGCTCTGTGCAGCACGCGATTCCCTAGTTATCATGTTTCCAACATTACGAGGCCCGTAGCTTTGCGAACTTTACATATGGCCACGTGTGATTACATGTCTTTCGAATTTATTTTAATATTCAAACCCATGTTCCCTGGAATTACACGATGTTCCTCAGACACTCCATACAATCAAGCAATTATTTCTCATGTTGTAAAATATCGTAACGAATTAATGTCGACAGTGCACATATGTCCCATTCATTTTTAATGGAAGAATTTTTAATATTGTCCTAAAAGAAGCATGTGCAGGCATGCAACTTATTTTATAAATCTAACATTAACATCACAAATATAGCTTTCTCTTTTATCTATAAATTACATTATCCCTTTCTTTTACAGAATAAAAATAATAAAGTAACTTCTGATTTTCGGGACATGATAATCAAGATGAATTTCTTCTTATAAACATGCAGAGAAATAAGTGTAAAAATTGTTTTATTCACCGCTAGTTTGAAAAATAAGGCCTTTAAATCTGCGAAGACGACACACATCAAATAATCTTTCCTTTATGAAAGCTTTACGAAGACTCCTTCCGCATGCAGCAATTATAACAAGCACTAGAAAATTGCCTGAGAGGATTCGAATAACACATGTAACTGTAGTGAATTCTCACCTCCTGCCTGATCGATGTTCACGCAGCGTGCCAGATTAAACCGCAAAAAAATCCAGGGAAGGCTGCGGACTGTCGATCAGTCACAGTTTCGCGATCGCGGGTTTTCACGAACGCCGTAGATTCGCTCGCGAGCGAACGTCAACGGTGCGCTTCATCATGCGGAAATGTACTCTTCTCGTGCTCTGATTTTCGGTGCCGGTCGAGAGATAAGCGCGCACCCCGCGCGTTAGATCTGACGAATGCGACTCGCACAAAATATAAGAAAAATTTCGAAAAAAAAGCACTGGGCGATAGACAGAAAATTTTTAAATGTGCAAAAACGAAGTCGAACCTCGAAACGCGCAAAGATAAAAAAAGAAATAAAATTCTGACGAAGCCAGAAAAAAGCGAAGCGTTTCACGGACGCTTTAAAAATCGCACGATGAACGAAGATCTCGAGGAGTTGATCTCGAGGCGACGGGGTGCAACGACGAAGAGCGAATCCCGTAGCTGCGACAGAGCAGCGCGAACATGCGCGATGCACGGACGGCAGTCAGCGGCCAACTGAGAGTCTCGCTGGAGAACCGTAAGGACGACGCCAGGCAGGCAGCCAGCCAGCCAGCCAGAGCCGGTGGCGGAGGAGGTGAATCCACCACGCAGCCTCCAACCGGCCTTTTAACCTGCGACGTTTCTCTCCCCAGGCGTGATTATTATAATACCGTTTCTCTCCCCGGCGATGATTTCCCGAAGTGTAACGCTAATGGAAACAATTCATGAGGCACCTGACGGAGTTATTTCAGGTCGTTTACGCGCCTACGTAGAACCGAAACGCTCCCACGCGACGCTTACGCGATTGAAACGATCCAGCAGGTTTTGATAACGTATCCGGGGTTGTGAGAAACTTCCGGAAACTTGTATTTAAAAGAACGATTTCATAAAGCAGAAACATCTAAAGAACTTCTTTATTACGCTTTCCGTTTCTTTTTTTTTCAAAATCTTGGTAGAGTAAAATTCTTTTTCTTTAAACGCGGCGCTTAACTTTACATATTTGAAAATTGATCCTGTAAGCAATATTAGCAGACATATATGTTTCCATTGATAATGAATACTAATATTCGCAATAATATTTTATCGAATAATAATGAACATGGTGATATATTACAATATATTACCAATATTACACGTATTTTAGTATGGCCTAATTCTATTCTTTCCAATTATTAATATCAGACAGAATCACATATTATGATATTACTTATCGACATTTTAAAGGCGTTATCTTTTAAATTAGCAGTGAATAAAAATTTTCGCGATTTATTTCTGTGTATTTTTATAAGAATAAATTTATCTTGATTATTACGTCATGTTATTACTGATATTACTTAACTTATTATTAAAAAAAAAAGATTGTTAAAAGCTTTTAGTAAGAGTAGTCCCATTTGTCTTATCTAAGAAACAAGTCCAAGATCAATAACTAGATATTAATTAATAAGAGCTTTAATAATGATTTAAGCTCATGGGATTTTTTACTAATTAATGACTGTATATCTATTTACCAAGTGATACATTTCGAATATGGCTGTAATAATTAACGTGAGAATAATTGTATATTATCATCTTTTATTAAGTTAACGACTACCGATAAAAGTTTTTTTTTAAGTGTTACTTCCTACAACCACAACACTGCAAATAATTGGACGAAGACATTGAAAAATCATTTTGAAGAGATATAGAATCTTAATGCGTTTGTATAAGCGACTTGACCATGATCAAACTTAGTTTTCTTCCAATATTAATAGAGGAGCTTTCTATATGTTTGACTTCAGTTAATTTTTAAAAAGATATTTTGTATCATTTACATTGTTTTTAAAATGAATTTTAAGATGCTAAAGAAGGATAAGTGAACGTCCATCTGTTAATGATACTTCTTATAGTACTTAATGTTAATTCTGATTGATTAATTATAATATTGGGACCTTGAATAAGTCCTCGCTGTTTTTTCGTGAAAATTAATGCTTTATTTAAAAAAGTCGTAAAATACAACTCCTAATGATTCTGCAAATTCAGCTAGCGTCTGACATGAGTCTTCATGAAGTAATGCCTCCAATTCTTCGTCTTCAAACTTTTTCGGTGCGCCAGAGCGTTCTTTATCTTCAACATCAAAATCATTATTTTTGAAGCGTCTAAACCAATCTCTGCATGTTGTTTCCGACAGAGCATGGTCGCCGTAAGTCTCAACAAGAATTCTGTGTGCTTCAGCTACAGATTTTTTTTTTAATAAAGTAGTACACTGAAATTCCCCGCAAATACTCTTTTTTTGGCAACACGAAACTCGACATGTTTAACACTATGAAAAAAAAGTTGTTTACACTTCGGCGCAATGACAAACACTGAATTTCAAGCTTGCTTATAGTACTTCCTTATAGATGCATTACCATCTTAAACTACACGCACGCAGTTCTGATAACGCCATTTGTTGGAAAACAGCGAGAACTTATTCAAGATCCTAATAATTTATCTGTCTCTTATAATACGAATTGTGATTGCATTGATTGAGCCAAATTTCTTCTAAGCTTTTTAATCATTTTATTTTTTCAAACGATCCAGGACCGCGATCGATGCGCGGATTCCTTTTGGAGCGATGTTTCGCACGCGATGAGGTGCGAGACGGCCGAAATGAGCACACTGGCCGGTTTACAATATCGCGTATAGGCGCGCGCACATTCCTATACGCGATATTGTAAACGGGCCAGTGTGCTCCTGACGTGTCGATATATTCCCGCGAAGAAAGGCTCTGCCGCTGAAGCTGAGAAATAGCTTAGCCCCCCCGTACCTCGCACCACACACCGACACCGGGGGAGAGTGTGCAGCCTCACCTCATCTCGGCACTTTGAATCCTGCGCCGCTCCTTTACCGCTCCGGCTTTCAGCGACGCGCGACATCGATCACCGCTGTGTGCACGAAATCTCTGCACGGTCATAAAAGTTTGAAAAAACTGCACACGCAAATCAGCGTTGTCGCGTTATATAGTCGCGACAATACTGATGAAATTATATATAATTATCTCAACTAAGGAACAAGTCGTCCAAGATCAATAGCTGTTAATTAATAGGAGCTTATTTAATAATGACTGAAGCTTATGCGATTTTTTGCTAATTAATGGCACTGTATGTCTATCTATCAAGGACATTACGAATATGGAACAAGTGAATGAAGCGCACAGGAAAAATACCTTACTGACTATCCCTTTATAAATCAACGCGGGACTCTGAATCTTCCTAAGCAACGTTGAATCGAGCGACGAAAAGGGTCACATATTATAGGAAACCATGTGTTGCACACATTCAAAAGAAGAAATGTGTCTATAATAAAATATATGTTTCTTCTCAAGTTATATAAGGGATTGAAAGTAAACATTTATTTTTAGCTTCCGTATGTATAAAAATATCATATTAAGATCTTACAGTGTATATTTATTAATTTATTATATACTAAGATCTGTATTATCCTTTAACAGTCACTGTGCACAGGGTCTGTGTTACACCAACGAAAGTTTCAGCTGAAATTTCTCTACATTATTTCTTTTGATACAGTAATTTTTTTTGTTATGTCCAAATTAAAATTTAACATAACATAAAATTGAATCACATTTTACACTATTTGAAGTATGTTCAGTAATTTGTTTGTACTTAAAACTTAAACAATCAATAGTTTGAGCATAACAATCATTCAAAATTCAATCATTTTGATCCGATGTGACCGTCAAGGGTTGAAAAAATATTATATTAAAATCTTTGCCTTATGAACATTGTTTTATAACATTTTTCTCATAAGTATTAATATGTATTTTAGTATATTGCTAATTGTAAGTATAAAAAGGAAACGTTAGTCGCGAAAGAGAGCTTCGACGAGCTTCGATGACATTTCTCTATCGAGCAGGACCGTCCGTCTCGATTTCGAGCGGATCGTCATGGACACGAGAGAGTACCAACCTGTGACCGATTTCCAAACTCGGACGCTGACGAGGAATGCTCGTCGACCCACAATCGCGCCAGCTGTCTTCGTGGAGGACGTGGAAGACGTGCCACCGACTGTCCAATCCGATAATGAGTTTCGAGAATACTGCGATCAATCGATCAATCAAAAACTCATCATCCATCCAAACGAAATCGAAACTCATCGTCCGCATCGCGCCGCTTGAAGTTAATTCGCGATTTGCGGGACATTAGAGTAGGAAAGTAGCAGAACTTAAATTATTTATTATTGTAATTAAATTATTTATTATTGTTTTATTATTGTAATAACCATAGGAAATTATAGAAAAGCGTGCTGTGTTCATTTTAGAAATTTGGACTGTATTTTGCATTCAAAACTAATGTATCTCTTCCCAACTTACAAAGAAGGTAAACCTTCTTTCTTATCAATTAGCTCTTATGTATAGAAAAATACATAAGAAACATATTTGTTTCTTATATTTCATTTTAAATACGTCGTTTATTTGAAAACTTAATACGTAATTTTCTAGAACTTCATTAGCGCTTTAATGCTCGGTAGCAGAGGAATTAAATTCAGATTCAATTTTAGAATATCCTCGGATATCCAATTTGTTTCCAATCCGAGCCTGTCGCGCGACGCTCGCGCGGCGGATTTAACGTCTCCGAATGCACGGACACGCGCGTGCACTCGTGCCTCGTTGCTCAGGATGACACGTATGTATGTACATGCTGAGATTGCAGCCGGTGTGGACGCGCGCGTTTATCGGCACGAATTCGCGCGCACACACCACGTCGCCGACCCATTATACGTATTATTAGCACTCCGTCACGCCACCCTGTCATCGCCACGTACACACTCGTGCATACGCGCTCTGACGCGAGATCCCGGGATCACGTCTGCACGCGATCGGATGCCAGGACGTCGAAGCTTTCCTCGAGCATCGTCTTCGTCAAAGACCGATTCCTGACGAAGTAGGAGAGACCGGGGCTCGCTGGCACAACATCGTCATTCGACGTTTTAAACAATTGATTATTATGATTAAACTGTACTAATATGATAGATAGATTTTTTTCTCTACATTTCCATTGCTGAAAACAATTCTGTATATGATACAGTTTCTTTGTAGCAACATAGCCAGCCCTTTCCCCAATAATAAATTGGCGGGGTAAATTGGCGCATATTACAGTGTAAAATGCCTATACGATAAACTCCATATTAAATTAATGAAAACGTAAAGAAATAAAAAAAAGGTTTTAAATACATATAGATTTCTTGATAAATATTGTATATTTTTTAAAGTTTCTTTATGATAATTGAATAGCAAAATGCTGTTACAGAAAAATAAATGTGTAAAATAATTTTAAATGTAGATTGTTTCAATATAGAAATGTTGAATATAAAACGTTTTATTAGAATTAAGTTATAATTGAATGCTTACACACTTCTCACGTACGAGAGGTAAACTTGCTTTAAATATGAGTCAACATACCCCATCATACGTTTGATTCCAATCTTTTTATTATAACAAATATTATATTACTCAAAATAATATGTTAGTAACTTATTTTTGAACAAATGTCACTTAGATTATTCTCTCAATCTTAGCATGAAACTTAGAAAAACACTTGATTTTTCCTTCTTTTTTATTGTATTTGTAATATTTGTTTGATTCAAAAATTTGGGAATAGTATTTATGCTCTAAAAGAAATAGTTTGTGATAACTTTTCCATTGTTTCCGTAAATACACAAATGGCACGCAATGAATATTTTCCAGCAAGTGACACAGTTGACACAGTGAATCATTTTATCCTTGTTGTCAATGTTAAACAAGGATAAAATGATTCACTGTGTTGTACTGTGTCCTTCTGTGTCTCTTGCTGGAAAAAGCCCAGTGTTAACGTGCTTTTTGTGCTAACGAATTTCGATCTCTCCTATCGCTCGTCTAATTAAAAAATATTCAAATATCCCGGATAATAATTTATATGTATATATGACAAATTTATTAAGACAGGAAAAGATGCCCTTGGAACTATGTTGCACAATGAAGTGATCTACAAGATTTTTGTAATGACTGTGATGCTACATACAATAGGGCAGACTAAAAGACAGCTGATTGTGAGAACAAGAATACAAGAACACTGTTCTGACATAAAAAAGAAAAGCGGTTTCCCATCTGTTATAACAAATCATAGTATTAATAGTAATCACAATTTTAATTGAGACACAGTTGAGATATTAGATAATAAATCGAATTACAGAAAGAGACTTATCTCGAAGATAGTGCGTATTAGTAGACAAAAGAACGGCCTTAATAAACACAGCGACACAGAATTTTTATCATATTCATACCTCTCTATACTTAATTTACTATCTCCTACATAGAATAAACAAAAAATATTTTATGTTGGCAACTTTCTTATGTACTTATCCCCTTCTGTTTGACCTTTTAGAGACTTTTCCCTGCCACGTTCCTACAGTTGATGATCCTTCATTTTGACATTTAGTCGAAATTGACGAGCACAGGCGTTTTGGTTAAATATTTACGCCCACTTCCACTTATTTTATACTACTGATTTTTACACAAGCATGTGCTTTTGTATTCAATTGTTTCCGTTTCACTAATTTGTTCTTGTAGATATATGTATTTATCAAAACATTTCCATAATTTTGTTATAACAGCTTTTGTATTTATGGCACGTCCATTTTTTAATTTTGATCACTGAGGTTTCACACTTTGACTCTCACATAAAAACGAATAATGTACTCCATGTAAGATTGACGAGACGTAACGCAATGGAACAATTATTGTTATGAAATTTAAATTACTCAAGAAGACCTGATCTAAGGCTGAAACGATCGTTTGGTAATAATATATTATGGTAAATGTGTCGAGAATTTCAATAATTAATGTAACACGAACAATTGCACTAAAAAAAAGACTTATATATGGTTATAACTACTAAATGTATAATGAAATAGTATCAATTAAATATTTTGTCAATATATAATCAAAAATAATTTTACTTTTCTAAATATTTAGTAACTTATACCAGATTTGATAATACTTACTAAACATTTAGAAAAATAAAATTATTTTTGGTTATATTGACAAAATATTTAATTGATACTATTTCACTATACATTTGGAAGTTATAACCAGACTTTTTTTCAGTGTGGCTATAAGCTTTTTGCCCATTAATTTATTCTTGTAATTATTTAATTTTGGATCCAGATTTATACTATTCTATTTTATTTTATTTAACTGTGTGTTATCCCGGATGATGTGTTAGAGATACCCGTGAGTCAAGCGGGCCATCTCGCGCAGGCCGAAACCGAGTTGCTCGGTGTAAACGTTCATTTTTGCGGTTACGAACGAAGCGGCAAAACAGATAACAAGAATCGAGCTCGCTCGCTGTAGTCACCGTGAATGACGAAGCGGGGCTGCAGGCACGTCGCCGGTAATTGGATGGACGGTGAGTAATTTATCGAGCCGCTTCAGGTATGACGCGCCGCGAGTTTCGACGTCGAATTAGCGCGGGCGCTCGGATAGGAATTAGTCGGCGAAGCAATCTAAGTTTCCCTCGGCGCGGCTGCCAGAGCTGCGCGAATAGCAAATCATTCGACCTGATGCAGACGTTACGAAGTCTTTACTCGCCGCGAGTAAATTCGCCACACGTGATCGCCGAGCTTACGTCGATTGTGTAGCCTCGATGAATTAAAGCAATAGGCTCGATCGATTCTTATGTTGTCGTAGGCATCAAGAGAGCCTGTCGTTTGTTGTTACGCAAAACTTTCAGAGAGAGAGAGATAATATTTCGTTTACTGTTCGCATTTATATAGTTCGAAAATCGTGCATTTAAACACGCAAAATCTATGTAGAATATAATAAAATGTTTTAAATGCATTTAGTCTTTAGTTAAAAAAAATTATTTCTTAAATAAATAAATCAAGCTTGATGAAAAGTTTTACAAATATTTTTTTATTATTTTCTAAAATAATGATTTATAAATTAGATAAGCTAGAATATTACGCAAGTTTCTATAAATTTATTTAAATGCTATCTTTTTTTTGTATATCAAACAGTGTTACAATAATATGCTATAATAAATAATATTGAGAAAAAAACTCTCGAAAATTCCAAATACTTCTTGTTTAATCGATATCAAGGATTCTAGCATGAGAAATATTAGAAAGATCGAAGTAGAAAAGATCTTATATTAAGTTGACGAAAATCGAGGTTTTTTCCGTGAAATTTTCAAAAATTGTTCAATTATAATCTAATATTTTTTAGCGGAATAACGAATAACGTGCCTCAAAAAGGAATCGATATTAAAATTCTGTCGAATAAATTATACTTGGCATGACGAATTGGCGAAGCAAGTCTATGACGGAAATGATTTAGGCGATTTGTTACTAAAATTCAGCACTTTTGTGAAAAGCTTGGAGAAAAGTATGTATACAGTCTCATAATTATTTAATGTGAAAATTTGTAATTATACTTGTACAGTTTATATACAGGTCTTACAGCTCATATTAAATAATTCAATTAATTTCAGTCTTATATAATTAATTGCAGATATTTACTTTCTCTTAAGTTCTAAAAAACCAATTTTTATCTTGCAGTTACATGTCAAAATTTTGGACGGCACTATATATCGTGGCAAAAAATATTCTATTGTTCCATCTCGTATTCATCAAATTTGAACATGAATATGGGACACAAACGGTGCAGCAATGTAAATAGATACGTGCTGCCTATAAATTACGACGTCAATTAATTTTGACATATTATTATAAACAGCCATACGTGGTGCATACAAAAGAAGCGTTAAGCGCAACTCGAAATTCATTACACGCGAGACAGTCCGAGCCATAAGCAGCAAATTCTCTAAATAATAGATATGGGACAAAAAGCTGCGAGCACGAGCTACGGACATTGAAAAGAGTTACGGACAGCAGAAGAATGAATTTTTATCTTCTACAAAAAAAACATACATTTGAATATACACAGAAAGAGAAAAAGAAAAGAGCGATATGTAATGAAGATGCTATAAAACAGCTACAGGCAGTGTCGAAGACGAGCTGTTCGGAAATTTCGAGACCCAATTACCAACTCTGGCGGCGCATATCGAACGGACATATGTGATTAAACGCTAATTCCGATTTATTCGACGTACGGCCGTAAGTTTAAGCGCGGTGATGGCGTCAATCGCAGGTCCGACCGCGGCCGCGTTTTACACGATCCACCTACGTGCCCGTAATTTACGACTTATCGGCACCGCGGCACGGTGTAATTTTCGCACTCGTGCAAAATTACACCGACGCAGAACCAGCGAATGCACCCTTCCCCGCATCCGTGCTCTCTCTTCCTCCCCTCCTCTCCCCCTTTCTCTCTCTCTCTCTCTCTCTCTCTCTCTAACATTCTCTCTAGCTCTCTCTCGCGCTCCCGTTCTCTGGAAGTGACGCGAGATCGTGCTCCCGGCACGGGCGGGCATGTACCGGGATGTCGATACCACGAGAAGCGGATGTCAATAGCACGAAGTCACTCCTCCGGCGAGGGAGAGGCCGCCGCATCCGCCGATTTTACAAAGCTCTCGCCGCTCTGTCGCCCGTACGCGTGGGAGAAAAAACGCGTTAGCCGAGGAAGCGAGATCGACAGACGTGAGTCCTTTACCTTCGGGAGATAGAGGACGAATTGAATGAGTAGGTTTTATTGCAATCGAAAGACCCCCGCTAGGCATATGGATGCAAAATCACTGACAAAAGTTGCAAAACAACACACGCGTAAATCGGCAACTAGAGGATACATGGCCTACAAAGCCATTGTGATACTCTAAAGGGAGTATTTGTGACTCTATGTTACGTTTAATGACATTTGCTTCGAATCTATAATAATGTTGCGTTTACACTTGCTGTTAACACCAAAATCCGATCCGTTAGCACTGAATCCGATAGGTCTGAGCTCTAAAATAATTTGCGACTAAGGAAAGCGGACACTTCACATCTGGATGATGATCAAAGAAACGAGACGTCAGAATTAGGATTAAGGAAAGTTATTTCAACATCTGGATACCAGAACTGACGCACCTGGATTGCAGATCCAGGTTTAAGCTATAATATGTCCTTCTAAGCCGGGGGGAAGCTCATGACGTGCTACTTAAGCCTTTACTAAGGATAGACACGTAAAGGAAAGTGACGGAGGAAAGAGAGAAAGAATGATAAATAGAGGCAGATCGCAAGATGTAAAAAACGGAAGTATTATATTACAGTCGCTTGGTTCAGAAAGACAAATTTAGCAAGTCTGTCTAGAGCAATTACAAAAAATATACTTAATAAAATTTTCTAGCAAGTCCTAGCGATGATATTTTGGCTAGATAATATGAGCTAAAAATGATCGAATTTAAAAATTGAAAAAGCTTCTCTAGGTTTATTCTTTTTTTTTTCTAATCAACAACAAAAAATTTTGGTCGCGAATGCCCAAATTTTGGACTTGCAAGAACTGCGAAGAAGAAAATAAAAAATGTTATTTATAATAGTTTTGCGAAAATGACTATATTTTGCTGCAGTTTTAAATAAATAACTTTTAAACGAGTAAGTGGATTTAAATGAAATTTTGCACGAATATTTATTAGAGTTTTATTAGTATTAAAAAATTTTGATTTAATTGGCAATGGTACTTCTCCATCAAATTTACAAATAAAACACTACAAAACGCGATTTTACGGGAATTAAGAGTAAAAAAAGATTAAATAACTTTTAAACCAATAAGTGAATTGTGCTCAAATTTTACATACTGAAACGTAATACTACATGGAATATTGTATCAAATTTTTATATTTTTGGAAATGTTTTGAAATATGATCCATACATCCTTAAATTTTATACAATCGCAATTTGGATGTACATACCTGCGATATTATAAATACCTGAGGATCAAAGAATATCGGAATTATATCACAGATCACGAGTTTATTAAAAGAGTAAAATGGCAAGCACTCACTGTCTCTTGTCTTATGGGAACTTGCAGGAGAGAGAAAGAGGGAGAGAAGGAGACGACGGGATTTTAATCGTTCCCGGGAGTTTTGCTCTCTCCCGAGTAAGCCGCATCTTCCGGGTTGCCGTCTTCTCGTCCCGCGCGTTTTCTTTAGCCCGTCCGAGGCTCTTGGAAAAGTTCAATCCGAAGTGCTGCCGGTGACACTCTCCGACGAGTTAGCGAGCGCGCTTTTGTATTACTTTGCATCGGTCGCCGTTGTGCCCGCGTCAACTAGACGTACCCCGGGCAATGTGCGCGAGTAAAAGGGAACGGGAATATCGTGGCTTTCAAAAACACCACCGGCTTTCCAAAGACTTGGCGCGCTCGTGCTCGGCGCTGCCGCGTCTTTCCACTCCCATCGGGTAGACTTCGCGGCGTAATCCGCACCGTTTCTCTCGCGTGACACACTTTTCTCCGCTTGCGAATTATAGAAATCGTAAAATATGATCGTTATAATTAAATCTGAAAAATTTCGGAACTTATATTAACAGGTTGAAAAATCGTGCAAGATGTAAGATATCTGCACCGAGTAAGGCTCACTAATTTTTTTTTTTTTTATTAAATATTTTTAAAATTCTATGTTTTTAATTCTATTGGAATTTCTAAAAAATAAAATAAATTCAATATAAACGAAAAGCTTTATTGGTAGATACATCATACCTAAATCTTAGTGCTGATATTTATTGTGTGATTTTATGTCTTTTACGAAACAGTTCTAAGTTGAACAAGAAATAAATATCACGTTATTAAATTGAGAGTCAATTTAATAACTGATGCTAACAAGTATTTAAATGTGAGAACCCTTTCCCCTTTAAAAAAAAAACTGTAAAGAATTTGTTGCGAATAATAAAAAAAAATTAATGAAATGAATCTTATTTAGCTTGATACCCAAGCAGAATAACGAACCACGATAATGTCGAAAATAAATCCCGATTGATTGAAAAATGATATATTTTAATAATCATTTTTCAGTCATTTTAACATCATGATGACTTTTCGCTTCTACTTGGATACTTTATCTCTCGTATGCTTTTTTAACTTTAGAATGGTGTACCACATAAATATTTGCACGTTATTTTTGGCGAAAATGTTGAAAATTTCCTTACAAGTCGTCGGAAGAATAATAGATATGTTGCATCATTGTCAAATTTGCGCACAGGCCGAAGCTATCTGTGCGAAGCACATGTGCCAAGACGGGTGGGAACAAGCTTTGTTATGCTTGTGTCAACAAAAAGACGTGTGTTCCAGAGGCGCGTGCTGCACGCGACGCGCTGGAAGAATGAAAGTAAATATCGAGCGCGCGGCGCAGGTGGACCGGATAAGATTAAACAGCTGTTTCCGCGTTTTATCGGGAGTGCAGTTAACCGCCACGACCGCCGCCCCCGCGAGCCTCTGCTCACCCGAAATGCATTCTTCTCGGGGTGCGTTAGCACGCGCGTGCAATATCCGCAATAGCGGCTCGCGCAAATGAATTGCGCTTCGCGCAAGCAGTTGAGACGGGACTTTTAAGAGAGGATAGTCCAATAATGTGTGCGAATAAACTCTACGCGAAATATCTCGGATATTTCACACCTCGTTTGGCTGCGTTTGCGTATCTTATCTTATTTATGCAGACATTATATCTACGTGTCATAATATTATAAAAAACAAGATATTTAACCCTTTTTGCTCTGTGTGTGGCATACCTAGACCTTTTTCAAACAAACTATGCATTGAGAAAGAAGTTAACTTGACTAAATTTTTCAAAATTAATTTTTAAAAGTTGTTAACTTGACTAAATTCGATTAAATTTTTTCAGTTCAAATATTTATGTATTTGACTTATTGTTAAATACGCAAATACTCAAACTAAAGAAATTCAATTAAGTTGAAAAATTTAGTCAAGTTAACAATTATTGTTCTCGGTGTGATTTTCTTGTAAACTATTGTTGTATTTTTATTGATAAAGATACATACATTTGCTTGATACCGTTATATTCCTTACTGTCTAGCATTTCAATTAAAAAGAAAATTTATTAAAATATATTTATTTTTATAAATGTTCTATAAATATTCATTTTTATAAATGTTCTAAGCAATGTTGGCTTGAGTATGCCATACCAGGTGTGATGTTTACGTGACAAAACGAATGGAATGGATTTTAAGAGTTAAAATAATATTCATTGGGTAAATATATTTGTCTAAAAATTATCTCTTACAAAATTAATATAACTATCTTCTTCCAATATTTTCGTCAATGTTATTGATTGGCTAAATAATGTGAAAAGGCAAGAATCAACAAAAATATCATTAATACGCAAGATGTAAGAGAGCCAAAAATCTTTTTTTATAATAGTTTAATGATAGCATTACATAAATTTCTCGAGATATTCCGTAAAAATCTAAAGCTAAACACGTGATATATAGTACTGTGCACATTGCAGAGCAAATTTTCACGCGCACACAGAAGGACACAGTCAAGTTTAATTATACACGAATCGTCAAGATAAATTCTACGTAGCGCGAATACGCCCCACGTGTCGCGTCTATCTAGGATTTTATTTCCAAGTGTCCAATCGTCGCCGGGAGAAAGGAAGGAAGGCGGAATGGATAGAAAACAGCTGAGGCGCAGCTGGTTTCTGGCATCGCGACGGCTGGCGTCTTCCCCGCGCGCGCAGGGAGCGTCGCACTACCCGCACTCGCTCGCGGACGCGCGTGTGTGACGTCTGTGTATAGCACAAACCATCGATGGTAGAAAGCAGAGGTAGAAATCGATTCCTAACAATATTTTATGCCGGGCGATAACAAACCGGAGAAGAAAAATTAACATTCGCGACCGGCAAACGGCCGGTGATCCCCCGGCAACAGCTTGCGCGGATCCCGTTAATCCGTAAATAATTACAACCGCCGGTTACAGCGCGATTACGCCGCTTCGCTCGGAGAATCCGGGAAAAGCGAAGGTCGTAAGGGAGCAAATATCCGAAATCCATGGGAAGACTTGCAAATGAACCTTGGGTAAAAAGAAAGAGATAGATAGAGAGAAACACAGACGGAGATTCAGCTTTTGCAAAGCTATTTTTAAAATTCTCCCCACAAAAGAAACAAATTTTAGATTTCACGTGATTCTGACTTTGGAATTAGTAAAAATATACTTTACGAAAAATATACCTGGCGTATTACTGCGTCTCTTGAGCCTCGAGTGACGCAACGTCGCAGTTGTTCTCGTTCCGAAAAGATACTGACGATAAAATTCCATCTTAATTTCACCACATAAGAGCAATTTTACTGCAGTATCAAAAAATTTCGCTAAATACAGATAATAATTTTATGTTGGGCCTTCAAATTAATTACGTATATGGGAAGTTCAAGCATGCATATTGCTGCAAAAAGTTTTCATTCTATCGAAGATTAACAATACGATCCAATAACGTGCAAGATGGAAAAAGAATTTATTAATTATTGATTAAATAATCATAATAATTAGAAAAACCGAGAAACGTTAAAATAATTAGAAATTTTGAGAAAACTTTGAAAAACCAGTGATTTTATTTTTATTGTTGATATTTAAATTGTTTTTGTTATTATATGTAAATTAGATCTGTACATTTCAAGGTAATTTTAGTTTGTTAACGACTGTAATTTTTTAAAATGAGTTATGACTTTGAGATTAACGATTAATACTCATTATACTGAAGAAGAGCTAGTAAAATCCGAAACATTTGTAATTATTATTGATTATATAATCAATAATTAATAAATTCTTTTTCCATTTGAAAAATAGCTCATTATTAGATCGTATTGTAATCTTTGATTGCATTTGCATATTATGAGCTCTATTTTCTAATTTGTTTTGACATTCTATACAGCAACCAGTTTTTAAGAGTCCAATATAATTATTTTCAAAAGTTATTGGGATAAAATAAATTGGGATTATTTTCAGATTGGGATTATTTTCTGTATTTCAGCAAAATTGTTCTTTCTGATCTTGCAATGTTATCTTGAATCGAAGAAAATGTTTCGGACTTTACTAGCTCTTCTTCAGTATAATGAGTATTAATCGTTAATCTCAAAGTCGTAACTGATTTAAAAAAATTATAGTCGTTAACAAACTAAAATTACCTTGAAATGTACAGATCCAATTTACATATAATAACAACGATCGGAAGAAAGGGCGCGACTTCGACTGCCCGACTACCTCGCATTTCGCCAGAGCGACGCAAAGCAACGACGTCGACGTCGACGTCGACGTCGCTCACTGTACCCCCGTTGCGCTGAACACGTGCAGTGGACACTTCGAATGTCTTCCTCCTGAATTAACGCGCCGAAAGAAGTTTCACGTGAATCTTTCCCAGACGCGGGCGTCGCGCGCTGGCTAAGTATAGCGAGCCGGCGCGACGCGGGCGCGGATGCAGCCTGTGAAAAGCATTCGCATTAATCTCGGCGCCACCTTTGCTAGGCCGGGACGAGCGGAATATTTCACGGACGGCGACGGCTGCGTCCTCGCTAATGAAACGCCCCAGGTGGTGGGCGATTCGGCGGCCGTCTCGTCTCGACATGACGCGCGACTCGCGAATTAAAGCTTCCGAGTGTCCGCGAGGACAACGCGCCCTTCCGCGGCTCTCCTCTCTCTTTCTCCCTCGCGCGCCCTCGTTGCTCATCACGTCACGCGCTCGCCGGAACAGTCGTGGTGGAATTGATCAACAATCGCTCTACCATGTACAAAGAATTTATTTTTCTCAACATTGACAGTACTCACAAGTTCGCAGCGCTCGCACAACGACATCGAGATATGCTGTGCGCGGCATTTGGCGGCCCGTCGACGCCACCTTGGCCTCGAGATTCCGCGCCTCCCGACTTCCCTTATTGCCTTATTGATTGATCGATCGATTTGGCCGATTGATTAGCTCGTACGCTCCCGAGCGAACATTCGAAGTGGCCGGTGCATGAGTCCGATTTTTGAGACAATTATCTATGACAAGCGTTTCTCATTCTCTCCCTCTTTCTCTCATTATTGCCCGGCTTTTCTTTCAGCCGGTGTCGGACGTGCAGGACGACGTGTCGGCGTTACTCTGATCGTTGTTGCTCTCCGTCGACGAGCTGTCGTTACTCTTTATTCGTCGTTTGCGCAGCTTCGCGAACTGAAACTCCTCGACCGGCACTGTACACCAACAATGGAAGTAATGTCATTAGTCTTCTGGCTAATTATCACCGTTCGCGATTACTTTTTTTTTGCTTTTTTCGCTTTTTTCGCTTTATGTAATTTTTTTCTTTTATTCCGTTTCGCCGAAAAGGATGGGATAGCTTGATCGGGATGAGTCAAACCGCAGGGAAACGAGAACGAAGAACGAACGAGGAACACTTATATATTTCTCTCTCGGTCGACCGAAACGCTTTACATTGTGAATCGCATTATCTTACAGTGGGGAGTGCGCATACAACGGATTTATTTGAGCACCTTGAGACTAACTCTACTCCGTGCATACGTTCTAAGGCATTAACATTAAAAACGAGGATGTTTTAATCGATAACGCATATCCCTCCATTGCACAGATCCTCTGCCTCCCTTGCATCCACGTGAGATATCTTAATTTAATCTCTCTCAACCCAGTCACGTCCCTAAACGCCTCATAGGCACCGTACTAAATTTTGTAGCGTCGAGGGATTACGAGACCAGCTTTCTCGAAGTGTTTCGACCAAAGCTCTGTAAATCGTTGCAGGCGTACCTATCGGAGTAGCGTGAAATAGAAGACTCTGTGGGTGTATGTGTATGTGTGCGTGTGTGTGTACGACGAGGTAGACAACGATCTTTATTTACAATAATGCACTATACAACACACGAACAAGCTTCCTTGCTATGCGCTGGGTAGAAGCGATAAATCGACTCGTACATCGAAAGCATTTTGCTATGCGATATGTACATACTTACGCGGCAAATCGGTGAAAATTACGTAATGAAGAGAGAACATTCAAGGAAGTAAACTTCCGTACTTCAACTTCCTTTTCTCTGATAATTTTTACGCGGCGTGTCGGATATCTAGCACATATTTCTCATTCGTTCGTAATAGAAAAATTATTTGCACAATTTATCGACGTTTTTGGTCAACGCTATCCTTTTTTTTTCGTAAACTAGCTAGTATGGAAATTTACTTTGTACCATTTTTGTATTGCGAAAGTTTGCTCAGTAACGTAACGATTCAATTTTACACATGCTTGTAACATAATGAAAATATGCGTGAATAATCGGAAAGTGTCGACTCGCCGATTATGACCGATACTCCTTACAGCGGGATTTGTACTAGTGTCTCTCACGAAAGAGAGAAAGTGCACGGGATGTTAGGTAAAGCGCAATCTTACGAAGCGAGACACACATCGCCTCTCACGTTAACATTGATTTCTAGTAGAAATACTCTCTTTAAAATAGTCTTTTATGCATTCTCGCGTATAGCTAGTGTAGTTACATAATATACATATCTCACAACAATAGAATCGTTTGAATATTCAAAAACAATTTGTTCAAACTAAACAGGTCTCTCTGCTGTCTCACAACAAAGCATAGACGTACTCCTATTCTGCAAATAGCATCTCTCCGCCATATACATATTAGAAATATAATGTGTATGTTACCTGAATTAATCGGCCGTTCGTTCCGTAGGTAATTTTTAAATGTTTTTTTTTTTTTACATTTCAACGTTCGCCGAAGATCCGATTTCTATTCCTTAGCGATATGACTATTTTTTAGTGGAGATTTCATTACCATCTGAATCGGGATCTTGATCGGCAGCGCCGTGAGCCGGGACAGACGGCAGCGGCACGACTTCCGGCTCGAGGGGTTTCACTGGGCAATCGACGTCCTCCACGATAACCTCTTCCGCCAGGCTGCTCCTTACCGCCTCTACGCATTTAACATGGATAGAAGATACAACTGACGTATATCATATTTCTACTTTTTACATTGATTCGTTCATATATAATAATTAATTTTACCATTGAACGCCTGTGGATACTGCTGATTCAATTTATTCTTTATCAGACGGATCTTCTTAAAAATGTAATCTAGGTCCCTCTTCATCTCGACTAGGAGAGCGGTATGCTTCTTGAACTCTGTGCCAGCTGTCTTAAGCCTGTTCACTGACAATTGATTGCAATTTGTTAACATCTCGTTGGTCTTTTCAAACCTTTGTAACCTGGAAGCGTACAAAGCAAGAAATTACATTAAGGAATAATAATTTCTCAATTTATTAATTATAATTATTAAATAATTGAAGAGGAGTTTCTCTTTAAAAACCAAACAAGTCCAAACCAAACAAGTTAAATTTTCAGGAAACAAAAACTTCTCTAATCTTCAAACTGTATTTTGTATAAATATGGTAATTTTTCTTTGAACACTAGATATAAGAACAAAATTTAATTAATATTTTTATAAATTTTAATTAATAACTTTAATTAATAAAAATAACTAAACTTTAATTATTTTAGTAAATATTATTTTTGTAATTAATATTTTTTAAGAGGGACTCATTTAAAAGAAAAAATGAAAAACGTTTGATTCTTGCAAGAATTTTATATTTATTACCTATTTATCTCATATTTTACATTTGTCTTCATTTCGTTACATTAATAATGATAAAGGTGAAGTAAATATTATGTACAATATAAAGTAATAATTTTTTTAAATTTTTATTTACAAAATTTTACAAGTTGCTCTTAGCAAAAGTGTCTTTTTATATTTCTCTTTGTAAATACAATAATTTTTTCTCAATTAACATAATAAATATGAATAAATATTTAGGCTTTAAGATTAATATTTTTAATCTATTGAAAAGAAAATAAAAACTTTTGAACTTATTTAGCGTTCTTAGGAACAAAATTGTCCACGGTGTGACTACTGATATAGAATGATTTAGTGCTATAACTCAAATTATTTTAAATAAACTTGTTTGGTTTTTGCAGGAAACTCTTCAATTAAAGAATTCTCGAAAAGATCAAATGTAATAGAAGATAAAGGCAATGTAATTGATACTCTTCAACTATATGCTTGACTCTCATTTGCTCTTATATTGAAAAATATTACATTGATGAATTGTAGGTGTGCATATATCTCAAGAGAGATAGAAATCGGTATTCATAGTCCATTTTCATACATGTGTATGCATATATAAGACCAGTACTGTCTTAGGATGTCATCAACGAATCAGAACTGTATTAGTATCTTAAAATATTACTTAGGATGATCTTAAAATAAGAATCGACTAAGGTAACTGTCCCAATTACAGTCGTTTTGCAGTATTAGAATAAAAGTATGAAGGCATTATGTATTAAAAATGTATTAATGTTAAACCACAAGACAGTACATAAACATAAATAAATATGTGATATTAAGCACACAAGCAGTAAACAATACAGTAAGCCAATATTAGATAATAGGCAGAGAGGCCTAGTAATAATAGGTTCATAACTTATATTCTTTTTATTTCTTTCATTATACTTAAATAATCAATCTGTTTTTCAACTTGTTTTTATCTTATGTATGTTTAAGTTTTTACTTGAATAATGAAAAAGAATTATATATTTAATATACATATATTTAAATTCTGGAAAATAAGCATATCAACTACCACTATGTGCTTAAAATGGCAGTGATTGGGACAATTCCTCCAGGTGTGCAAATACATCTCTCAGGAAACCAGAGAGAAAGAGACGTCGAAGGTGAAACTTACATCTGTTTCTGCGCGCGTATCATAGACTCCACATCCTGCTGGTCGACGATGCCTGCCAGACCCTGCACGAACACCTCCGGCGCCGTGTAGTTTCTGAAACACTCGAAGCTCCCGGTGTCCGACTCCGGTGTGCCCTGCGCCGCAGCCATACTTTCTCGGAATCACCAGGCCGTGAATCTACTCTCATCGTCGAGCAATCCCATCGCGCACGCGACCTCCAACCTCCAATTCGCTCGCTCGGCACCGAATTGTTGTCGCTCAAGCTCGCTCGCTCGCTCGCTACAACGTAACTCGACGCGTCTATACCGGATGATTCATCAAGCACTACGTGTCGCGAAAGTCAGGGTTGCAACCGCCCGCATGTCTCCCGCAGCGTGACACGTTGATCATCACGTCGGGGACGTGAGAAGAGGAAAGGAACGAGATGTCGCGACTCTCTCGAGCAATATGTCGCGATCGCGCTATCTCGAGTCCGTCCACCTCGCGTCCGGCACCTCGAAGTCCGTCCCCTCGCGTTCTCCTCGCGCAACGGTAGCTCCGGGAACAAATGCCAGCCGGGACCCGGGACAACGACGAAGTTATCGATCACCGGAG
>QKQZ01050593.1:0-11869 GCA_003595255.1 Solenopsis fugax
GGCCGAGGTCGGAGGGTTACGGGGCCCGGGCGTACGCCCGAGCTCTTCTCCCTCCTCTCTTTCTTCGCATGGGAGGGGCGTCTGCTGCCGCCTCCCTCTCCCTTTAGGCAACCTCCTTTCGCGAGATCACTTTCTCGCAGAAGGAGATCGCCGCGCTCCATTCCTCGTCCCCGGAGAGCATGGCCCAAACTATGCTCTCCAGGGACAACACCTCATTATTCTCCTCCAGCCCTAAGGCGTCCGTTAGGACCTAGCGGGCATCCTCCCAAGCCGAACACTTCAGGAGAGTGTGATCCGCTGAGTTCCTCGAGGTGCTACAATGGTGACACACGCTGGTGGGTTCCCTTCCTATTTTATGCAGGTACCGAAGCACCCGTGCTCGGTGAGCACCTGCACCAGTCTGTACGTGCAGGGGGCCAAAGCGCCGCCTCTCCGTCCAATCCTCCAGGACTGGGCGGATGGCACCGACGACGCGCACGCCTGCCCTCGCCAAGAACAGGCCCTCCTTCCAAACCTCAATTTGGTGTCGCCGGACGTGAAGCCGCCGCACTCCCTGTGGGTCCAAGCCATCGCCGCGGCGGGATCTCTACGGCGGGCAATCCTCTCCTGGTACGGTTCCGCATACATGCTCGCCGCGAGATCCCACGGCAATGACCCGGCCACTACGGTCGCCGCCTCGTAGGAGATGGTCTCCCGTGCGACCCGAACGGCCAGTCCCCGCTGCACCCCCTTGAGGAGTGATTGGATGCGGCGACTGACCATTTCCGGGTACCACACGGGAGCTCCATACATGGCCATGGATTGGACCACCCCCAGATAGAGGCGGCAAGCCCCTCCCCCTGGTTCCCCGAGGTTGGGCATCAGCCTCTTCAAGCTGGAGGCCGACGCCCGCAGTCGGGGAGCCAGTTGCCGGAAGTGCGGCTCGAAGCTCCACCGACTGTCCAGAATGAGACCCAGATATTTCATCTGGGTCCCAATCCCGACGTTGATCCCTTCGATAGTCAGCTGGGCTCCCCGAGGCGGCCCCCTCACCCGAGGTCCGGCGAACCAGATGACCTCGATCTTTTGGAGGGCCACCTCCAGGCCCAGCGCTCTAATACGGCCCACCAGGTGTGTCACCCCCACCTGCGCAAGGCGAATGATGCTCCCCCAATCCCTCTCCCAGGTCAGGAGCAGCGTGTCCGAGTCGTCCGCTAAACATCTCACTCCCAACCCGCGGAGGAGGGCACCCCGGAGGACCCAATCGTATCCGAGGTCCCACAGGAGTGGTCCTAGGATCGATCCCTGCGGGACCCCACGATGGATCTCTCCTTTGTGGGTCTTCCCGTACAGTCCCGGGTAGCTAATGCTCCTGCCACGGAGATAGCCCCCGATGACCCGCCGCACATACGCCGGCACCCGGTGAAACTTAAGTGCCTGGCGTATGCACTTTCAAAGTAGGGAGTTAAAGGCATTAGCGATATCCAGGGACACCGCCCTTCCGCAGGAGACAGCTTCGTCCTAGAGGGACCGAACCCGCCGAATAGCATCGACGGTGGATCGGTCCGTCCGGAACCCAAATTGGCACTCGGCCAGATCGGGGCTCACCCGTGACAGGTGCTCTTAGAGTTGGGCTGCTAGAATTCTCTCATCTTGCCCTCCTCGTCGAGCAAGCATATGACAGTACGCCGAGGGAGACCCATGGAGTCTTACCCTATATTGGTAAGAGCACCATCCGTGCTTCCTTCCACATGGCGGGAAACCGCCCGGTCTCCAGACACCTGTTGAACAGATTCTGAAGACCCTTCGCCAGGATTCCTGACACCATGGCCAGTGCCTTGGTGGGGATCCCGCCCGGCCCCGGAGCGGTCTTCTTCGCCCGGAGCTTTCTGGCAATCCCCAACACCTCGCTCTTCGAGACTAGGTGCTCCTCCCCTCACGGCTCATCTACCGGGGGCGGAGGAACACCCAGATGGGCCACTACCCTCTCCCCCCTTGGAAACAGAGTGGCGAGGAACTGCCGATCGAGACTCTCGGTCAGGAGGGCGCCCGCCGCCCTGAACTTGTTTCTTACAATATGGTAAGGGCGCACCCATGGATCCCGGTTCAGAGTCCCGATCAGCTCCCAAGATCTGTCACCTACTGTGTCCCACAATAACTGCTCTATTTACCATGGTTTATCTTCGTTGCATGCACAAATTTTCAAGCACGCAAATCTTTTATATTAGATTTCTAAACCAAATTTCGGAAACTCTACGTTGTTTTTGCGTGTAATTTGCACCTCACAGTAATCTCATTTTGTAGAAAAAGACTATCAAATATTTGTATGAAGCAAATATTGGTACCCATTGACAGCTCTAGATGCCATTTTCGACTAAGATTAAATAAAAAAGATATAAATTTAACATTCTCGACATAAAGTCGATCGTTATGAGGTACATTAATGCCTATACTTTAATTCAGGAGGAGAATTTTTAAATCTGTAAATGCAATTAGAAAAATGGCGAAAATTTATCGTTTTTAGTCGGTAAAAAGGATATCTTTAACATCCTCTTAAGCGAATAAGCAAAAGTTATTACTCAACTATGATTTATTTCTTTATTCTATCTACACTATGTACAGTTAGAGTATAGATGTGTGTGTGTAAGTATGGAGTGGCCTTCACTTGGACACCGTACAATTAGACACCGTGCAAATAGACACGGTGCAAATAGACACGATATTTTGGACACTGTTCCATTAGACACCGTTCAGTTGCGCACCGTACACTTGCACACCGTTCAGTTGCGCACCGCTCACTTGCACACCGCTCACTTGCCCACCGCTCAGTTAGACAGACTGAACAGTGTGCAAGTGAGCGGTGCGCAAGTGAACGGTGTGCAAGTGTACGGCGCGCAACTGAACGGTATCTAATGGAACCGTGTCTATTTGCACGGTGTCTAATTGTACGGTGTCCAAGTGCACCGGTCCCTAAATATGAGTGTGTCTTATGTGATGTCTGCGACTTTTATGTGTGATTCGCATGTGGTTGCCTTAAAAAGGGCCGTTGTTTTTGGAGCGAGAAAAGTTCTCGCAAATGAATCCATGTGACAGTTTTTCTTGTCCATTTACGGCTTAGACTGCGTCTTCAAGATTGGCTGGCTCGACGCTGACTTTGTTTCCTGATGTGGCTGACTGGCCTCTTGAGCTGTACTACTGGTCGTTCCCTTGACTGGTGTGGCAAAGGTGTTCGCCTTCACGGCTGCCCGTTGTCGAGGCGCCTCCACTCTAGGGGACTGCTGCTTCTGGCTTGGCGCCTCCACTCGAGGCGGCTGCTGTTGCTAAAGTGTTGCTTTCACTCAAGACGATTGCTGGCGTAGCGCCTCCATTCAAGACAATTGCAACTGCATGGCGGCTTCACTCGAGACGATTGCGGTAGCTAGCGTGACTCAACTCATGGTGCTTCGGGACGATTCCTCCGTTGGAGTCTCGTAGGTCATCTTGCAGTGGAATTGCTTCGTCGGTATAGCTGTGTGCTTCAAAAAAATTCGCCATCGAAGCGGTTACTGGAGTGCTGATTGTTCGTCGCGGCGGTACTTATATCTTTTTACGTGATGAATTTTATGCACGAGTAATTGTTCTTGGACGAGCTTGCGGCCACCTGTCGGTGCCGCGGCGTAAGCTTGGAAGCTTCCCAGTTGCGGTTACCTATTATCTGTGCGATTAAGTTCGCGTCGCGCGTATAACAGGTAACGTATGATAAGGCGCTACGGGCCGCGCCGCGCATTTGGGGAGTGGCGTGTATTAAGGCAGTAACAGCCTACACAGCGCGTGGAATGTGTGGTGCGTGTGAGCCGCCATATCTCTTATATTAAAGTTTCTAGGATCATTTTGCAAGCATCGTATTGTCCTTTCATCTGGGATTCACTTCAGGGAGCTTACTTGTTTCATACGTATAAAGTCTATAACTTTTATATGGGGCATATATTGTCACGAGTTGACTGCAGAAGCCGACTCGTGATAATTACATTATAACTTTTCAACATTTAATTGTGAAAAAGGATTTTGAAATCTGTAAAGCCAATTAAAAGATTGACTTCAAAATTTGGTTCAAAAGTAATCGCGTATATGTAGAGACCGGTCCAGCATCCCTTTAATTCCGTAACTTATTTACTCGAGAACTATTGCGGAAAATTTGGACCATTCTACGAGCATGAATTGCTTTGCACGATTCATCCAGACATGTATCTCGCGGAGAAAGTATTACGCAGAGAGGAAGACAAGATTTACGTCAAATGATTGGGATTTGATGGATTGCACAATTCTTGGATACACAAAACAATGTGATTTGATTTATATCAAATGTATACAATTATACAATGTAAATATACTTTATATAAATGTACATAAAAATTCTCATTATTATTTCTTCCATTACATCTTCGTTCTAAGTATAAAATTCACATATAAAATAGTGCTTTTACACATTTTAAACGTATATAAAATTATGAAATACATATTGTAATACTCGCGAGAGGCAGGCACACGGAACACTCGCGAGAGGAGAGTCGGACGCACGACACAAAATAACTCGACGCACTATTTATAAAATGGAACACCAACTTTATTAACTAGCTAACTTGAATACAATATTCCGAGGAATCGACCTGTCAAACGTAAACAGAACATCAACAACCACGTCGCTAACGAGCGACTCTCTTTTGTTAAATATCGACCTCCGTCTTCCAGCTGATTTCCGTCGTTGGGAATCTACGGATTTCACGGTCACGGGCATAACAATATTTAAAATACGTGAAATGCAAAAGTACGCGTAAAAATATCATATACAAAATACATGACATGCAAATTATAAAATAAACATAACAAGATATAAAATGTAAAAATTATAAATGTAAAAAGATATTTATGATACGTATAAAATGTACAACTAAAAAATACATATCAATACATTTAACACAAAATACGTGTACAAATTACTATACATATAGACAAAGTTAAAAAATATACGTTACATGTATTATACACTACGAGGGCAAATCAATAAGTACCTGTGTTAGTAATGAAGACGAAAATTTTTCTCAAAAATAGTATTAAGTTGTCAAAAGGTCACTAAAGAACAATCATGTATAGGTGTTAGTAAATGGATGTATAAAATTATTACTTAATATTTACACTTAAAATCATAAACGTTTCTGGCTCACTTGCCGCTTTTCAGTAATAATTATACATATCCATTTGCTAACACCTATACATAATTACTGTCTATCAACCTTTCGACAACTGAATATGGCTTTAGCACACATAGAGCTTGAACTATATCTCGTTTTTCAAAAAAAAATTTTTTTCAACATAATCTCTTTTTAGGAGGATACTTTTTACACTTTTCCCAACGTCCCTGCCATTTTTTTAATCCCTCCGAAAAATACGATTTGTCGAACTTTGTAAAATAGGCCTCTGTTTCGGCGATGACCCCTTTATTCAACGTGAATCTCTTTCCACCGAGCCATTTCTTTAAGTTTGAAAACAGAAGGAAGTCGCAGGAAGCTAAATTCAGAGAGTACGGTGGATGCAGCAGCAATTCGTAGCACAATTCGACCAAATTGGTTGTAGCGGAGAAGTGAGCTGGTGCATTGTCGTGGTGGAACAAAATTTTTTTTCGCCAAATAAGGCCGTTTTTTCTTGAATTCAACATCGAATCGGCCCATAGTACTGCCCTATGATAGTTTTTCCTTTCTCCAAATAGTCGATGAAGATCACGCCTTGCGCATTCCAAAAAACAGTGGCCATCACCTTTCCGACCGATGGGACCATTTTGACCTTTTTCGGAGTACGTTCACCGGGTGAAAGCTACTGTTTGAACTGTTCCTTGGTCTCCGGTGTGTAGTGATGAATCCATGTTTCATCAACGATTATGACTCGACGCAAAAACTCTTGCGGATTGCGCTTAAACAGCTCCAAACACTGCTTCGAAATTGATAGCCGCATCCGCTTGTTGTCTACTGTGAGCGGTACCCATCGGGCCGACAGCTTTTTCATTCCTAAGTTATCATGCAAAATATTGGATGCCGCTCCGTACGACACGCCTACGGCCTCTGTTACTTCACGCACTTTCGTTCGACGATCAGCGAGAATCATGTCGTCACCTTTTCAACGATTTCCTCAGTAACCACGTCTGCCGGGCGGCCTGGGCGCTCTTCATCAAAAAGATGAACGATCACGTTTGAATTCGTTGAACTAATATTTGACAGTCGAAAGACTCTCATAGATGGTGAAGAGTTCCCATAGACGGCATCCAACTTCGTTTTTATTTCTTCGTACGTTTTTCCATCCAAAAATAAAAAGCGAATCACGGATCGATATTGCTTTTTTTCCATTGTATCGAAAAACACCAAACACGCTCACTACAAATTGTTGTCAAATCAAAACTATCGCATGAATCACTTTGAAATTTTGTATGGCGTTGTTTGAAAGATAGTAGTACACGATCATAATAATGCTAACTTGCATCAGCAACGCCGCCTATCTTCAAACACGAATACTTATTGATTTGCCTTCGTATATTATACATTGCACATTACATTATGCTATACTTATTATGCAATACAATATATTACAAAGATATTCGCCAATCGCTAGTGCCCTCCAAAAATCGCTGTGGCTCAATGTAGTCTGCGTTAGTTATCACACCGGTCAGAACACGACTCTCGAAGAGAGATCTATTATTACCGCTAGTGCTCGCGTACTCGTCACCGATGTGCACGAAACGTTTCTCTAATTGAGTTTTTGCACTCGTTAGTCGCGCGATCCTCGGCACCAAAGACTATTTCCAACGATGAGCCGAGGACGCTTAGCATTGTTCCATCATTGCAGCGAAACGCTCCGTCGGTGGCGACCAGGCAGTTCGCATTGTTCTTATCCTCAACCACACATTCGCTCAGCATCCACATGTATATTTTCTCGCATGATAAGGCCAGTTAGAAGCATGCTCTTCGAAAACGATTCCTTGTTTCATGACGCGTTTATTGGTTCCGCGTATACTTAATTCTCGATCCCATAGAAATTGCACCGGCAATATTTATCGTCGCACATTTGTATCTGTTTCCCCCATGATCAAGATCATATGCGACATCTTGTATTTCATGTCTAGAATCTTCATAAAAACAATATTACTTTTCATGTTGCCTGTCTCGTTCACAATAATATTTCTTCATTGTGTGCAAATTGGGCACATGTTGCACGGAAATACTGTGTACATCGGGTGTCTGCAATTGGAGCAAGACCGACTGTTTAGCGCATCAAGAAAATCAGTGCTTCCTAACGGTATATATTGCTTTAATAGCGTCTGACAGACGAATTATGCATTCGACACATACCACTAGAGCATTATCCGTTAAATAATAAAAGCGTATCATGCTATATTTAGTACGGAAATTCAGCGCATGGATTTCCGTATACGTCACAATTTTCTCTGCACGATCCATAAGGTCATCACTCTGATCACTGATACAACCGCTATTGTCAGATAATGCGTGCTCTTCGTCGAAAGACTCTTTGTCCTCAAACTGAATTTCTTCTTCGAATACGAACTTTGTTTACGATATTCGTAAGGTTTTCAGGATCTATATTTTCAATATTCTCAAAAATTACTCGATATTCGCATAGTCAACCATTTTTTCACATTACTCTTATTACGATCGATTTAATAGACTTCCGAGGTATCGACTGTGGTACTGCAACTTCTTCATTCCATTATCTAATTGGAGCATCGCCATTGGCTCCCAATTCGTAATTTGTTTAAATAAACAGCAGCCGGAATATCGGCGCTTCTCTTGCATTACTCGCGAAAATCGGCCCTCCTCCCCCCACGACGGCGGCATTTATTAGAAGTACTGTACCATGTACTTTAACATCGCATCCGTTCTTCCCGGAAATTTGACGGTTGCGTGTATCTGCAACTTCTTTGTTCTTTGTCTAATCGGAGCATCGCCATTGGTCCCGAGTCTCAATTTGTTTAGATTAACAGCAGCCGGAGTATCGGCGTTTCTCTTGCATCACCCACGAAAATCTTCCTCCTCTCTTCCCATGACAACAGGTCATCTCTCGCGGCCCTACCGGTGGCACACCGTTTGCGCCGATATTTATCTAAATAATCCGATCTTTCCAGAAATATCGCCGCTCTTGCCGGAAAGGACCCGCACAATCCTTATGGAAATTGGATTTCGGTGGAATTGGCTGAAAATTTAATATGTTGTACATCTTGTCATCCTGATGAAAAGTCTCCATGGTCACAACTTCCAATAATTGATCATTTGATCTCTACGAGGCGGTACTTGTCAAAAGTATCTAATGTCACACTTTCTTATTTTCAACGAGTAAGATGCATGCTTACCTCATTATTTATATGTTTTTTAATTGTTTTTGTGTATAATTTTAAATAAAATGCTGCAAATATGACATTGATTTAAAGTCGGTGATTTTAAGGATTTAAATCAACATTGTATAGAATGCTGTCGCTTCACATCAATTAACTCAGGATCTGAAATGCACTATTTTGAAATATGTTTAAAGAGGGTTAGGGTAGGGAGAGANGGGTTAGGGAGAGAGAGTGAAGGTAAGTGGTTTCGAGATACTTAATTAAAGAATCCTCGCCTCTTTTATTGTAAAAATTAGAAATTATTATTTGGCACCAAGAACCGCTGTGACTGACATAGGCCTTCTATTTTCGCGTTTTAATTTCGTCAGTCCGATATAACGGATTATTGTTTAGTATACGTTGCCTGAAAAAGAACGTTCGCTGGTCGAACTGATAGGATGCCCGCACGGAATTCGGGAGATCCAGGTTCGAACCCTGGTTGAGGTGTTATTTTTTCGTAATAAAATAATTTACAATTTTTTCGGGGAGAGGGAGTATTATATATGCTCCTTAAAGCATTAATATTACTATTCCGGCTTCATGACTGTGTTTCAAATCCAACGAATGTGTGGCGCGCAATTTGAGTTGGAAATTGTAAAAATTAAAAGTTATTATTCAGCACCAAGATCCGCTGTAACTGACATAGGCCTTCTGTTCTCGCATCATTATTTAAAATTATACACAGAAATAATTAAAAAACATATAAATAATGATGTAAGTATGCATCTTACTCATTGAAAACAAGAAAGTATGACATTAGGCACTCTTGACAAGTAATGCCTCGTAGAGGTTAAGCGGTCAATTATTGGAGGTTGTGACCATGAAGACTTTTCATCAGGATAACAAGATGTACAACAATTAGTATTCCTACTTTTGTCGAGTTAACAACTTCTTTTTCTCAATATATATATATTCAATAGCTTATTTTAATTAAAACCTCATTCTTCTTGTTTAATTCTTAGTTACATCTAACAGGATATTGTGTGTATAATATGCAGGATTGCATGGCGGTCACACAAGCTTTATTCACCGTAATATTCACTGTGTTTGCGATGAGCGCAGATCTTTCCGTTCGCGAGGAAGCGGACAAATTCTTGGAGATACTAGTCAATGTAAACTCGCTAGAAGATATCGAAGATCTCTTCTGCAATCACGTCAGACCACTGATAATGTCGATTCACGACAATTGCGCCTCTTGGACGGTTTATAGTGCGGAATCACAAATTTTTTGTGCCTGTCTGAAACACACTGGAGTCGCCATATCGCGTAACATGGATCTCGTGTTGCCTATTTTCAAGAAAACCATGAGTAAAGACGCCGATCCTGAACTGAAACTTCGGCACTTTATTCTACTTTCAGATTATTTTCTGAACAATCAAAATTTATATTGTTATATCGAGGATCCGAGCAAATTCGTAAGTAAAATCATCGAGAAATTGATTGTGCCAGGACTCATTTGGGTGGCTGGCAGAGCAGCCGAAGCCATTCGTACAGCTGCCGTTTGCTGTCTCTGCGCCATTCTACAGAACAAAATAATCAATCCCGACGAAAGAGACGAGATTAAAGAAGCGAAGTTGTCCGCCAATAAAGGAAACGAGAAATCTGGAATATCCATTACGGAGGAGCAGTTTCCGTCTATTTTTGACAAGATTGCACCTATTCTGATCAGTTTGGTGAACGACAAAGCGAAGAAAACTCGACTGTATTCTATGCGCGCTGTTTGTTTGTTAGTAACGATTGGACAGAAACTGTCCTGTTTAAAGGATGAGCATATCCATCGCACGTATTCGGTGATACTAAAGAGACTCGACGATGGCTGCGACGACATTCGTTACGCCGCAGTGGAAGCACTCGTAGATGTGTGGAGTGTAGCATCCAAAGATTACGATATCGTTGTCAGCAGGAGTCATATTGACGCTTTGTACACTACGATGATTATTCATCTGGACGATCCAGACTCTCACTTTCAACAAATAATATTGGGTAATAGCTTCTCTTCTGTCATAGTTTTATCTTTTTTATTGTATTTGTTCCAGGATGATTTAAATGATAATTTTTAATTCAATCTGTAATGCATTTCTTAAAATACTTCAATTTAATGCGTAATTCGGAAATAGTCATCTAGTTTTTTCTTTTGTGTAAACAATCATCTAAGATGATTTTTATACTCCAATTAAAAGATTTAATAAGATACTGTTATTAATTCTAGAATACAGCATATCCAACGCTAACCTAAAACACAGCACATGCACTGGAAAAAGAGTCTTGCTGCATCATTTATAAATCTGATAGATTCAATCAATACGTCTGTTCAAAAACGGACAAATCAGAAATATTATAGGAATTACCAGATTATAGTAAAATCTATCAAATGTTATGATTATAATAACCAGAGTTCTATTATAATAATCAGAAATTCTGCTTGATTTCACCAGAAACTCTCAATCATATAAGTTTTGTTAATATAATATAATCAGACCATTTTTTCCAGTGTGGGTCTGAGAAACCCATACAACTTTGAGAAGTCAAAAAATTTAAAGCTTTGAAATTAATATCGAACTTCGAAGATTCAAAAAATATATTCGTGCGAATTTATTGAAATATAAAATTTATTGTGAATGAAAAGAATTAATTATTATAGATATAAACGTATCCAGTAATGACCGCTGCACCTCTTGTGAGTTGATAGAGCAAGTCAAATTAAGTTGAAAAGTCCAGTACCATTTTACAAAATTCGCAATAATTAATAAGATATTAATAATTAATAAGATAAGATTGAAAATCTCCCATTTATTTATAAGTGCAATGGCCGCGCACGAGCGACTCGTAGCGTTGACTCCGTTTTAAGTTATAAGTTATCCTCGGCCTATTTTTATGAAAACGAAATTTTCTGACGGTATAGAAAAATCATTTGTGGGTATCTTATGTGCGCATGTGCATGCACACAGAAAAATGTCAGTATTACATTCTAATTAAGAAAAACAATTACTTGATTTACTCTTTTTCTTTTAATAAGTAAAGGTTATAATATAGATTTAGGATTGTGATTTTTATACAACAAATTAAATAAAAGATGGGCCAAGACGGCAAGATTTTAGTGCTGAAATAATATTTCATATGTGATTTTTACATACAGCTTTCAATTTATTCGAACTTTGCGCCGTTACTTTCTATTTCAAACATAGCTCTTGAAAATCAGCTAAAACAGTATTATCATATAATTAAATTAAAAATCAATTTTATTAAGTATGTTGATTTTTCAAATCTGTTTTATTCAATTGGCAATTCGTGACTTTACGATTTGACATCAACACTTTGTTAAAAGGCGTGATGTGGCAGTGCTGGTGAGTTGTCTGACATTTTTATTTTATAACTTCCGATGATTCATACCTACTGTTCATCACAGTTTACTGTATGATCTATCTCATGTCCATCTGGCTTATCAACCTTGTGGGACATTGCTTTGAGAATTCTTTG
>QKQZ01050596.1:2752-16954 GCA_003595255.1 Solenopsis fugax
CTAACCCTTTGCCAAGGCCCTTCTGCGCGCGCGGGCATGATTTCGCCGGGTACCGTTTCGGGCGCGGTGTCACGTCATCCGGATGAGTGACTGGAGGGTAGAAGGACGAAGGAAGAAAAAAAAGAAATCAAGGGAGAGAGAGAGAGAGAGAGAAAGAGAGAGAGGGAAAAAGGGACATAGGTCAGCCTTCGAGATCCCGGCAACCCCCTGCTGGCGCAAGTCGAGTGTCGCCAGCTATGGGGTTAACCAGAAACAACCCCAATATCGGACTTTACTGGATGCGGCATCTACACGCTTTGACAGTCTAAACAAATCCCTCACCTCCGCGAGTTCCGCTTCACTTGTCTGTCACGTTGCGTGCGGCGCGTCCGTCATGGCCAATCAGAATTAAGCCGCGCGTTCGCGGCTCGCACTTTAAATCAGATCGCGACGTTCAATATCTTTTTAAATTTATTTTCGCGATAATAGGGATTATTAGCGATTTAATACGTGGCAATCCGTTTTTATTTATTTCTGTAATTTAAAGATGATAATTTTTAAATGGTTCATATAAACATAATTAAAGGCTTTCCTATAAAAATTAAACAAGAATTTTTTTTAAATCTGGACTATGGCATCAATTCAATTAATTTCTTGGCAATTCCAATATGTTCAAAAATTAAATATCTTGGAACAGTTTAAAATATTTCTTAAGAAAAATTATTACTAAAACCATCTTATCCGTAATAAAAAATGTTGTCTATTAAGGACTAAAAATGGCTAAAAATAGACAAAATAGAACAAAAAAGTTAGGCCCTGTGCACAATAGAGGAATATTAGATATTAAGAATAAAAATTAAAATTTTAGAATTTAAAAATGTTTTCAATTTCTCCAATAAATATTGAATGTAACGTACAATACGATACAACAAATCAATTTGTTACACGAAACACAGCACGATTTATTATTTATCTATAGTGTTTATTAAGGAAACTGATTCTAAAATGCGCAGGGCCTTACACTCAATTTTTCTTACAACATAGGGCGAACGATTACATTTTTATTTTTTATAAATTAAAATTGCCGCATGAGAAGGACGTGAAAGGACGATCGAGTTTGCTCTTTATGCCATGCATTATTTATTTATCGATTCATACATTTTTAAAAATTGATTCACATTTCCAAAAAACATCTGATTTCTATTATTACAGGAGTGACGTAAAAACAATAGATCGGTACACAATCCTATACAATCTGGGACTCTGAAGTCGGAGGAATACTGATCGTTAGAATGGTTCCGACAAATGTAAAAATGCTCTCCCGGGACTACGTGTCCGCGGGAAACTGTGGAGGTATAATTTGTAGCATTAGAGTGATATACAATAACAGACTTCTACGATGCGTAACACAAGTTCCGCGGGTTGTAATGACGAGCCTCGGCCCTTCCGCAGGTCCGCTACGACCTGTATTCCGGGATCGCGTACTCCGGAGGAGGGAAAAGAAACGCCAGGTACATACGAGAAGCTATCCCGTCGCGATGACACTTCGAAATTAACTCGAAGAGGTAAGAAGGTTTCGCACCCTGCACTTTCGGCCGTAGGACGAAACTCGCACTAGAACGCGGCGTAAAAACTCGTGTTACAGATGTCAAGAGTGTGTACCGAAATACGCACGAATAGAATGCGAGAAATTTATAGACGTACGAAGCTGCAAGAGAGACACGTTCGCAAGCAGTTCGGAAAAAAGTTGTGTTTGATACACATTTTAAAGAAAAAAAAAACAAGAAAAAATAAAATGTATCACATCGCGCCGCGCCTAATAACTCGGCTGCAGTTCCGTGTTCTGTTTAATTTAGGAACCAGAAGAACGTAAGAGTTGTTGAATCGAGCGAATTATCGTAGTCACCCTTTTTTCCCTTTTCTACAACTACGTACTCCTACATTCGATATATTAATGGTGACTTAACGCAATGACAACGATATGAGATCATTTTTTTACAACTATGAACTCGATAAAAAAATTCTTCATGCTTTCTCCTGACGATGAAAGCTACGTGCGAAGAAAAACCGAGCGAATCTTTTTAATCGTTCTAATATCTCTGTTGATTTCAGTCTAACTTGTGAAAACAAATCTCTGTCAAACAGATTGTGAGAAACAATTGATGTATAAGATAATCAGAGAAGGCTCGCTTGCAAGAATGGAAATGTATCAACGGTGAATAATTAAATCAGGTTAAATCTTATATATCTAAACAAAGATTTGCATGAATTTGATATCTATGATCAGAGCGTCAAGTCGAATTCTCTTCGAAAGAATAAGGAGTACGTTTAACTATTGTTAATTTAATAACGCATAACGGCACATAAAAAATTAAAACGCCACGATGAGCGTCTCGACGATCGTTAAATCGACGAACAGATTGAAATATAGAATATTATATTAATATTAGAATATTATACACTGCTAAAAAATAATTGAGGGACCACTGCTTGAAATGAACAATTAACAATTTATTAAAAGACCTAAAAAATATCGTAAATATATTTGTTTTAAACCGAAACAGAATAGGATACTCAATATCATTCTTCGTAGAACAAACTAATCCAAAAATGTAACAGCATATTAAATATATAAAAAGATAATTGCCGTAAATTATTAAACTTTCTTCAGGCTTTATTAGGATTTATATTTTCGGAGAGGCCTCTAACATTTCTTTTAAAAATATTTATTCACTTATTTATACATAACGAGTTTATATATCTTTTGCAAAATCTACATAAAAGCATCTATGCTAAAAGTATTGAAAAGTTTGAAAAACAAGTATATCCTCATAAAAAATATGATAAAAACATAAATTTTATTTTCCAATTTGTATTGAATATTATTCAACAAAATAATTAATTAGACTGAATTTTAAAGAAAAAAATTTGCAACGCAAAAGGTCATGTTCCTGGATATATGTGTGTATATCGAAGACTCCACTTCTAAGATTCTAATAAAAAAATTTTCGCTTAAACAGATATTCATAAGATGTTTAAAGCTGTTACCGCCGTTTGAGAAAGTGATCCTCCAATTATTTTTGCAGCATAATTTAAATTCATCGTTTTACAATTGGATACGATTCGACGCGCGTCGAGGGCATCGAGAAGCGGTTCTAATTAACATCGATAAGTGCTTAGAAAATAATGCACGATTACAACGAGCTTCGTGTTTGAATGCCGCCGTTAGTCTCGCGGCAGTCTCGAACAGATACAACAATGAGCGCGTAAAAGGACAGGCGTAAAATCAACCGACCTCCCGCGATTCCTCATCGTCGAATTAAGCCGCGCGATAATTAATAATCTACGATCGCGAAGCCTCTCTCGTCGGCGCGCTCATGCACACAATATAATACGCATAGAATAGACGAACACGCAACGTACATACATATACATCTTACAATTCGTTAATCTCGCTAAGTGAGACGATTATTCGGTAGTGTATGACGCGATTACATTGGCAGAGAAAAATATATAGCGCGGTTGGTTCGTTCGGATTGATGGTCCGACATCACAAGCAACAACGAGTGAGACTTCAATGCTGGCTCGATGCCGATTCCACTCGGTCTCGCATCGACAGCACACGAAAAAGAGACGGGTATCGCGCGAGTTCGCGCGCTCTATAAACCCGTTTCCCCTTAATATACCGAAACTATGTCCGAACAATATCTGTCCTCGAAGTAAGAAGGACAACCCATTTTGAGGTTCGCTTACGCGGGCTGTCTGAAGGAAAGTGTATCAATAATGAGACAATTGTGCCGCCCACGAAGGAATCTGGAAGCGACTTTTCCTTCAGCGACGATTCCCGATATTGGGAACTTCATCCGCGAAAGATCTATTTGCGACGGAATTCCTCGCGATCACATAGGAAAGAATGTCTCATTACGTTGGCAGAGGGAAAAGTCGGATGCCAGAACGCTCGAAAATTCAAAGCCCTTTTCCAATATACTTCTCCTTTCCTCGACATCCCGTATTACATCTGCACGCATGCAACGCGTATCACGTATACGAAAAACGTGCGACGCAACACGTTTACGTTTGATAGCGCGTCCATTAATTAACAAACTGATCGCAACTTTTTTTTTTGTTGGACGTTGTTGATCAACGACGCCGTGTGTAACGAATAACATGTCGAGACACATGTCGACGAAGTGCCGCTTTTGCAGATAGGAAAATGTGAAAGCGACGCTAAATCGCGGCGAGCGCGCCGTCACCGTCACGGAGAGCGAGCGCGTGACTTTCGCGCAATTCCTCATCACAACAATGTTGTACAATCGGCATCAGCTGCCGACGATGTTAATACTTAACGAAACTAAATACTACGGAGTCAACGAGAAGTAATTACAGGTATATATCTTGGTCCGCTTGGCCGCGTCGCCATGATTTCGCGTCGTTTCAACTCCGTTCCGCCCGATGGGGAACGACATTCGCAAAAGCAACGATCGCTCTTCCTCGATTGCTCTTATTACGCTTAACAGAGTCCCGTTCTCATTCAACCGTTTAACAGCAACCGAAAGTGCCTACCTTTAAAGATTGAGATCTCAAACCGGGACGACCGGTTTGAGATAATTTAATCGATATGACGAAATTCCAAAAGCGACGAATATCTTTTATACATACGACTGTGTAATTATTCGATTGAACTCGACGAGACTCTGCGGTAGCGTCACCTGGGTATTAAAGGATTTCTATCTCTTGGATAGATTGACGTTCCTTGCACTGAGAAGCTAAAACTGACATTCCCGTGCTAAGCAAAATTCTTATTGAAAAATTCTCACAGCGATAAACCAAATTTTTTTTTATACCGACAGTATTATAACAAACGCCAATATATATCGCCTAATGCCTGAACGTCTTTTATTTTAAAATGTTTCAAATCTGGAATATACGCTTAGAAATTGCGTTAGCGTCAAGAATCGATTTTAGCACGTTTCTTAGTCAGTTTGCATCACAGGCGAGTGCTCAAGAATCCACTTCGGCGCATCTAACGAAGATTGTCGTCGTACAAATTCTTTTACATCGCTCTTGCTCGGTTTAATACCCTTTTAGACAAGTAATACGCGAGAGACCATCTTCCTTCGCCGTGTGCATGTCTTTAATCTCTCGCGAATCACACATCACGCAATACGGATCGCAACGATGAGCGTGGCATAGTGCTTCGATACTCTAGATCATTCACCATTACGCTATGTTTTCTTTTCGATTTAACTCTCTATTGCCTTGTGCCACGTCACGTACTGGTTTCATTATCTTCCTCTTTCGCGTTTCTTTCTTATCAATAATCCAAGTTACAACATGAACTGTACTTTTCAAACTATGTGTTTTTAAAAGTACAGATTACATGATTTATTTTAACTCATTGTGCTACGTTTCCCTCCGAATCCTCAGAGAAAAGACTCGGCCAATAGAGAGTTAAAAGTCCCGTGCGTCCGGGACGGATGTGCATTCGAATGACCATCTCCGTGCTCGATGGCATTACTCGCGCACGCTAGAACTAGGACATTGTAAGATCCGTTCATAACTATGAACGAATGTTAGAGTGACAAAATATACATACGCAGGCCCGTAAAAGCCATTCGTGAAAGATTTCGGAAACCTTCAGGCTTGATTGCGCGACGATAACTTCTGTTCTCGCTTACACAGGTCGTTGCTTATATCTAACGCTGTTTGTGTAACTCTTACGTGTGATATCGCTAAAGGAATGCGCGTGTCCGGCGATACCTCTGTCCCGATGGGCAAGGATCATTCGTTACGAACGGAACGCGATGGTCGCCGACGTCGCGGCGATACAAGTCAATCGGAAACGTACGAGTCGTGCGTTTCAAAAATAATAATGCGAATTTTCAGTTCAGACAGGATTGGTCGATACCGAAAACTATCTAGGATAACTCATAGGCATAGTTAACTACTGAGTTCGTGCCTTTTAGAATTAACAATACATCGTCGTTTTGGACTTAAGTTAACAGTCTATCGTATGAGATGAAATCATCATTTGCTCTCGATCGATGCCACGCAAAATACTTTTCGGTCTCTCCTGAATCTGATTCGCTCGACGAATCGCATCGCTTGTCCGATCTTTCTCGCGACCCTACAATCACGCTACATTCCCGTCGACTTGGAATGGATTACGTGTACTCGTACTTCGTTAAATTATGACGATGTTACTCGTGCCGTGTCTGAAAGTATTGGAAAGCGCCGTAAACAAACGAATCAACAAACGAACGAGTGAACGAGTGTATGAACGAACAAATCTACATCGAACTGAATGCTCCTTTTCTTGTTCGTCCACGGGCATGTGTGTATTCGTGTGCCGGCCCTCTCTTCGTTCTATCGCATATAAATCGTGTAAAGTATTTCTTTTTTAGGAACTTATAATACTACTCGTGGCCGCCGACTGACCCGATGGCGACTTCGTTTTGTTCGCGCGGGTTCAACAAAATACGTTTACGTGTCGCGTGTCCGTGTCAAAATCAAACTATATACATACATATACATACTCCGGCTGTACTCCGATAATCTTGTGCGATCTTGCTTTCAGTCGACGATAACTTAACGTTTTTTTTCCCTTCTTTCTCTCTCTCATTCTCTATTATAATTTACCTAAATGCGTGCGCCTCGCCATCAGCGGCTGACTTTAATCGGAGGAGGAAACGCTGCAGCGTAAGGATTCTCTATCTGGGGTGAGTCGAGAGGACCAACGTTGTTCGTTGAGAAGTCGGCGGAGCGGTCGCGCGTGTCCTCGCTTCTCACCGTGGAATGTCGTAGACGGAACAACAAGAAAACTCTCCGCGTTTGGCCATGGTACCGCTTTAGAGCCATGATACGCGCTGTCAAATGACGAGGATCGTGCGGAAATATACTACACTGTACATCGGATTTCCGGTGAGTGCACCACGGCTCCTCCGCGGGACGCGCACGCCTGATCGCTCCGGCTTTCTGGCCGAAAAGAAAGAAAAAAAAATAAAATAAAATAAAAAATAAACGTGCGTTGCAAACCCACGTAAAGCGCGCGATCGAGCTGGTCGGGTCGTTGAAGTCGTCGTCTGCTAGTTAGACCGGGCTATCTTGTCAAAAGACAGTCACTCTTTCTACTCTCACTCTCACGCTTTTCATTCTTTCTCGCGCTCTCTTTCGATCTGCTGCTGCTAATTGATCATTCACGACGAACTCTTCCTCGGAGCGTCGGGGTCACTCTGGCCCCCCTTTTAAGTTTTCTCGAAGAAATCGCTGATCTTGCGCGTTTATACAAGTTCCACCAACGCCCGCGCGTGGATTTTCGATCCTCCGCAGCCCTCTTTCTTTCTTTTTTCCTGATTTTTGTTTCCATACTCTCTACCGACACTCGCCGATCTTCATCCACCCTCGAATACGCTCGTAAGATTTTCTACTTTATCACAGATGTTTTATTCTCGATTTTATAACGCCCTGCCTATGCCTACAGCTCACTCGGGTAACAATCGATCAGGGATCCTCGTGTCGTGTTCCCCGTGCTGTTCGCATAATGTGCACATGATTTACATGCTTTCGACATACATTCCCCGTGTTGATTTCTCTTTCTATCTCTCCCCCTTTATCACGCGTAGCCAACACATGTTACAATCACAGCTCTCGTCTCGCCATTTATGCGCAAGAAGACACGATCACACGCTAAGGCCTGCCTTAGTACAAAAATATACATTCGCTTCTTAAAAAATAGATCTTAGCATTCTGTACTGGCTAGCGTTCGTTTGATATTTTACAGTATTTTGATTCTTGGCAGGCTGTGCTTTAAGGGTTTAGTTTATAATATCGGCTTCTACGAGAACCGCCGTCGAGTGAGCTCTCTCAGGGCTTATTCCGATCTAAACGCTAGCTTGTGCACCATCCCTTTTGTTTTATTTCGCTTTCGCGACGCACATATTCATAAATAACGTTCGCATTCGCTCGATCGCAACGGCGAAGCGATTTAGACCAGGCCGAGGTGGAAAGCAACGTGGAAGGAGAGCCGCGCGTATCAAGCGCGGCGGAAAATACCGTGAGGAAAGACGGTTATTGTGTTCAACTTGGAACACACATACACTTTTTTTCGATCGGATGTGCTTTCCGTCCTGCCTCTTCTTATGAATATGGCAACGCGCGGCGGTAGCGTGCAGCCCGTTCGACTTGTGTTGTATACACCTCTTTCGGCAGGTTCAGTCTTATGTCTTATGTGGTTTTGTCGTTATCACGCTAGCGACACGTGGTTACGTAGTTGCATTGTGCCCAGTTCGAGCGGCTGCACGACCGCCTTTCTCTACACACGATATTACTTTATTACAGAGGACTCGCAGAGATGGTACTATCATATCACTTGATTTGTTTCTACGATTCGCGGATATCCGTTATTACATTCAAACGCTTGTCATCTCGCTCCGCGCTCTCGAATAATTTCTCTTGATTTTTTCCTCTATTATCGCACGCTATTTAACTTGATCTCGCGTAATTGTCACATGGTTTTTGCTCTCACACTTTACTCTCGCTCTCTCTCTCTCTCGCTCGTTTATCACACTCACACGCTGGGCACCGCGTCCCCGAATATAGTTTTACTTGCTTTTCTTCTTTTTCTTCTTCACGCGGAATTTCCGTTCGTTTGAAAGAAAAACGAGAAGAAACGTAAAATTACTTGATAAAGTCTTTGTCTCGTCCGCGTGGTATCGGCGGTCAGCGGACGAGCGTTAGTTAGTCGATCACGTCCGCGTTCGTACGGTAATAGTTACGACTCTTGGGAAACCCTTAATCGGTTCCTCTCGTTTCGCGTTACGACTTTCTTCCCTTTCTCTCTCGTCTGATGTAAAAATATACACGCGCGGAATACGAAATGAAAGGGCACGAGCGTGATATACCTTAGTAGTTTCTGACCGCGTGGTCCTGGCGAACGTGGGGCGCGTGTGCACATACGCCCCGCACGTTCGCGAGGACGGCCGACCGCTATAAGGTGTTTAATCTGGTTATCTCTCTATGGTGGATGTCGCGTGACAGATTTCTCAGCGAATTTACCCTTACCCGCGACTCTCTCAGGTACATATTAAGGCCCGTTCATCTTGTATAACAGCTGTGGTCGTACGTCGAAAAGAAACGCCTTCTTTCCACCCTTCGCATTTTCATCTCCTCCATTCTTCTCTCTTTTGTGCTTCCTTTATCTCTCCTCTCTTTCCACTTTCTCCTCTTCCTCGTGTACATTTTCCGCACACGGAACTCCGCGTTGTTCGCGCGTGTATCCAGTGTATCTCGAACGCATGGAGAGATGTATGTACAGAAACCACATATAAAAACCAATATATATGAATACATGTGTGACTACAAGTTACGATATACACGATAATGTAATATAATTATACAAGGGCTCGAAAAAAAGTAAACAACCTCTCGGAATAGTAACCTGTGTGTATATACGGCATATACGCGCGCGGTTGCATTTTGGTATTTTATCTTTGTTACGAATAGCGATTTCTCTCTTTCTCTCTCTCTCTTTCGCTCTCTTCCTCTCGCGCTTCCTTTCTCTCTTTTAAACACGCTCTCAGAATCGTCAGTTAATCGCACGACAGAAATAGATGCGCGCTGCGTCCGGTTGTTGACGTGTTTAAAGTTCGACAGATAATACAGTTATACATACATATACATACATATACGATTAGCGATTAATAACTCCGATTTTACAGATATACCTATATTCGTGTGTTCGTCATCAGCGGTCGCTAAGAGCACGATGAGTATAGACGGTTATACATATATTACTCGTTCGATCGCTACTCGTTATCATCCTGTCGAAAGTTATACATGGACAGGCATGTGGATATATACCGAACGATTCTTTCACTTGTTTCGTTTTCGCTCTACGTACTTTATCGAGCGGACCGCATGCGCTCTTTCCGGTGTGCGCGCTATGTTAACATTTGTACAAAAGCGTCCGATTGGTCTTGGTATTAAAAATAACCTCGGATCGCTGTATTCACTTCGTGCTCTCTCTCTCTCTTTCTATTTTCTCCTTTGTCTTCAAGACTCTTTATGCTCCCGCACCGCTCGTTCGACGAACTCTTCGCGAAGTCTTACTAGATATTTACTCTCGCACGTCATGCTCTTGGCGCTCGCTATCACCTAAACTTCCCAGAGAATTGGAAAAATATGTTGTTAAACGCATTTCTACTTACATACGTTTGGAATTTTGTTATTCTTTCCAGTGGAAGATCACGAGATCCAAATCTCCCTCTCTCTTTCTCTCTCTCCTATATGTTGTACGCTTTCTCTTTTTTTTCGTTGCTGAACAAATCATTCGTATTCTTGTTCCAGTTCTGCTGCGCTTTGCATTATTATCTCTTGCAAGATTCACAGTCTTCTTACATTGCAATCTTGTTCTCAGCTACGTCGTTCTAATATGCCGCTCTCTTTGACCAGAATAATAATTGTAGTTATATAAAATGTACTCTGGCTTTTTCTGGCAATATCGACTTAATAGGCGAGAGAGGCGATACATATTATACATTAATTATATCGCTCTTAATGCGGTAATGTATGTTTATGATCACATTCCTAACATCACTTTGTCAATATCAAAGCGCGACTCATGGTTTTCCGTAAGGAGAAAACTATAGTGCATATAAATTATTTGAGAGAGATCGTCCCTTAGTTGAAGAGATCGTCTCATTGTTTGCAAATGTGTTGTAATTTGCATCAGATATATTGATCAAGTCGAAAGTAGATCTCTAGTTTTACTACAATTTTATCACATTCATATAATAACCGATAGAAGGATTATAAACGAGGAGAAAGTTACGTGTGTGCGCGTTTATCTCTCTGTATCTCTTACGTGTCGCACCCAAAATTTTCAACTCTAAAAACGATAACGCCATTGACAACGAGATTTCGGACTTACAGTATTTCTCTGTTCGATGTTTCACCCTCATTAAAAAAATCTTGTAGAAGAATAAAAGATATCATTTGATAACATTACTTCTGAGAATGTTGATGGCCCGAAGATTGGTTTTTAGATAATCACACTGGAGAGAGATTTTCCTTGGCTTCTGTTGAGAATTAGTTTTGATCACTGAGAACCAGCGGCATAATCACTTCTCTACTGTCGCCTTTGAAAGGATCCCGTACCACCTTTGGTAGATCCGCGTTACTCAATAGCATCCAATGAGGACCCATTATATCTTGAATTTCCTAAATGTTGGAACAATTCATATTTTAAGAATCTCTCGATTTCGCAATCGTTAAGACTCTCCTAAACGTTCAATATTATTGCACAATATTTGAATATTACACATAGATATATTGAGTTTATTTTGAATAGTCTAGAAAAATATAATACAATAATACAATATTATTGAGCGTATAGGGACCGCTTTATATCAGAAAATATAAAATTTGCCAACACGTATACTCACACGTCTGATGTTTTCCGCTTCGGTCCACAATTCAGCTGTGATATCACATTCTGCGAATACCAACAATTTAAGAGTATTGCCTCTGAGACGCGCGATAGCCAACAGATTCTCTTGGTAATATTTATGACCAAGGAACACCATCTTCATAAGTTTAGTACACTTCCACGCCACCAACACCAAAGAGTCTGGACTACAATGGGATTGTACATAGATTACATTCTCATTTGAAGAGAACATACTAAGTCAAAGTGTAAAGAATTTCCTTACCTATTTGGATCATTTCGATCATATGTAGATGGTATATACTGCTTGCGATCTATCGAGTCTATCCATGTTAATGATTTCAGCGTTTGTGAATACCACATTGATAATTGATGTAGCGCTGCGATATTAACATTTTCACAGAACAAGACTTGTAAATGTGTTAGTGGCATGGCAGGGCAAAATATATCGGTGTCCAAAACCTTGACACCGGCATAAGAATGTATAAGATTGAGTCTCAACTCACACTGCGGGCTGCAAACAAATATTTACATACGTCTTTTTTTTACCGAGACACTGGATGCTTTCCAATTGCAATATCCTTAGATACTTTCGTGCACACGGCGACACAAGTTGCGTTCCAATTGCCAATAATCGCGGCGTCGACACAATACTATATATTTGTACTCAGCTTAAGAGCTACTAGTCAGTTGTGTAAGCTAATGTTGTCTAGTGACAATTAAATAGTTACTACTTGAAGAAGCTGTAAATGAGATTTAAACGATGAAAACGCAGTTTCTACACTACCAAAAATTAAAAAATGCCAAGACTTGGGCATGATATTGAAAAGTAATTCTAACTCGATCCAAAACTGTGCACAGCGTACACATTAATACACATTTTGTTCCAATTGAGTCGTGCACAACGTTACACGATGTGCATTTTTGTGTACATGTGTGTCAAGATGTGTTAAGCAATTGGAAAGCAACTATTTTTATAAACGATGAAAATAATTCCAAATATCATTAGTGCGACAATTGACTCAAACTCACTTTTTCTGAACGAACATTTGCCAGGCCATATTTGTCGTTCCCAAATAATCCTCTCTCCAGCCATGTATATGAATCACAAGTCTCTGCATACATCCGTTATCTAACGCTTGCAACAAAGTATCACTGACATACTCGTAATCCAGAGTTAAGATAGACAATCTGATAAACGAATTAAAAATCGAGTTATCAAGCTCGTAGAAATCATAATAGTCAGGATCGTTCTTGATGGATGCCAGACTGAGATGTGTTAAATGTTTGGAGTGATGAAGACGTAGAGGTTCCAAAATCATAGACAAGTCCACTATCAACTCTTCCCTGCATCCCAGACTTAGGGTCTCCAGACAATTAGAGGTCTCAATAATATTTACTATGGATTTAACTATCGATGTGGAGCTTTTGTAGTTACTGAAAGGCAAACGATTCAAACTGTTGTACATAACGAGAAAGTGACACGAGATAAGATCAATTTATCTGTACCTGTCAAATTCGTCGAAAAAATAATCATAAGTATCACTATTGAATTCCAAAAACAATTTTCTCAATTGTCTATTGCGACCCAATTTCTTCAAAAGCCTGTACGTCTCACCTATGCAATTGATATATCTAGGCTTATCCCAACGAATCGTAGCTTCATGTACACTCAGGGCAAAACGATTTGTCAAGAATCTATAACAGACATGCTATGTACAATACTTATAATCAGTCTGTAAACAGATTATAAGTTGGTTTTACGAACCGGACCCACGAAACGCTCTCTTCATCTCTGAACACAAAAGTGATTTTTTTCCAGAAGTTTGGGTGAAACAAGGTGCTTCTCCAATTCTTGCACACCTATGGAAATTGAATGACAAGCCCGCTGAATAAATTTTGTATTAACTAAGCATGAAAGTTAGTAAATCACATTGATATATTTCAATTAAAGAGATTATTAAAGAGATATTAAATATTGCACATAAGCTGACCAAAACGATCATTTTTACTTTGCGATATAAAATATTGTTTACAAAAATTAAATCACATATAACAACTTTGAAACTTATCGTATTATTGAGGATCTAATCTTTATCACATGTTGACATGACAACTTGATTTATCACTGTAAATGATTTGTTGGCATCTCAGCCATCAGTACACCCACTCTTTTGTCACTCGATACAACAATGCAAAGAGAATGTACAAAGTAGCGATTCCCCTTCTCTCGCACATACGCACATACGCATATACGATAACGTTCGTAAATCAAACTTTTGCCCATGCAAATAACGGTCGAGCAAGCGTGTGTGCAGACGAGAGAGACAAAGAGAGAGAGAGAGATAGTAGCGAACTCTCAGAATACACATTCCGTCGCAAAAGAAATATTCTTGTGATTGACGCGATGGACGACTTTATCGGCCGCACAATGTCAGGTCAGTTTACAGCGCAAACGATCGTGAAGAAAAGCAAAACAAGAGGCAAGACTCGTACGTACAGGCACGCATTCTGTCTGTCTCTCTTTCTCTCTCTCGCTCTTACATTCTTTTGTATACCTGGGAGGCTCTTATTCTGGTCTCGTGCGGCAAATACGAGAATATCTCCTGCAGGATAACGGTGGGTAGATTGCTCCAGGACAGGCCGTGGTCCTCTTGCGCCATTTCCAACGTGCGGCAGGCGGCAGGTTTGCAGGACGAACAGCTGTTCGCCGCACACAGCATCGACAGCTGTCCCTCGCACTTCCTCGACGTCGTCACCTTCTCCGTCGCGCCCGCGTC
>QKQZ01050598.1:0-14304 GCA_003595255.1 Solenopsis fugax
GCCGCCATGCCGAACCGAAGGATCCTCTGTGTGGGAAAAACGTGGAACGATTCGTCAGGGATAGCAGCCAACACGTGTTCCGGTCCGTGACCAATTTAACCGGATACTCCGCCGCGCGCCGTACGGGCCGCCTTCTATGAACCACCCTCTACCAGTCGTACCGCGCGGGTACGAGCGAAGAAATGTCAGATGCACGCGTGCATCTGGATCATTGTCGGCGAGATCTGTGGAGGAGGAAATCGCTTCGAAATTCGTGCACCGTGACAGCGCTACGCCGCACCGCGCCAGCCCCGGCGGACTTATACATGTATATAGTATATAGGCCTCCGTCGTTTCTTTTCAACAGACGCGCATTCACTCAATTCGTTCATTCAAATTCGCTTTCCCATTGATGAAAGTATCGTTAATAATAAATAGCAATTATCTTATACTGAATCTTTCATCGATTGATTAAAGAGAGGTTTTAATGGAATACTAATTTAACTTGGAATATGTGTACGAGTATACTATATGTAGTATATGTACGTGCATCTCCGGGATATACTATACTTCATTGATCAACTTCTCGACGTATTTTATTTTACGAGAAGCTCTTCTCTTTAAATAACTTCTTTGAATAAAATGGCAACCAGTCATCATCGTATTGATTATTTAAAAATATTCTGAAAGGCATGTTATGACGTGTGCTAGTTGGCTCATACACACGTGACATTTCATAAAAACAGCGTACACGTGTTCTATCGTCTAGCATTCTTTCAGGAAGCTAATCTCTGCAAGTTCTTTTTAAAACAAGTTAAACGCTAAGTACTCTCTAAGCTGGAATTAGTGTATGATTCACTGAAAGACAGTGAACAGTCTGATTTCAATGGTATACTTATAACTGTATCAATCAGTGATATATGCACTACCTTTCAATGATACACTGGCGAGAAAATGTTTGGTGAAATCAACTAAAATTTGGTTAAATAGTGATTAAATGAATTGTATAGTTATAATTACCAAATATATAATTGTTTTACCAAACAATTTGTAGCCTTAATCAAACAATTATTTTCATACAACTAATTATAAAAAGTTTCTATAAATGTAACCAAGTTTTTGAGAGAGATACCAGTAATTACAAAATTCATTTGATCACTATTTAATCAAACTTTGGTTGATCTTACTAAACGATTTCTCTTAGTGTAATACACTGATTCTGATCGATAAGTACGCCTTTTTTAAGCGAAATCACTGAAAGACACACTGAGAGAAATCGTTTGTAAGATCAACTAAAGTTTGGTTGAATAGTAATCAAATGAATTTTGTAGTTATTGATATCAAAAACTTAGTTACATTTAACAAAACTTTGTGTAATTTGTTGTGTGAAAATAATTATTTAGTTAAGACTACAAATTGTTTGGTCAAAACAACTATATATTTAGTAATTATAACTATAAAATTCATTTAATCACTATTCAACCAAACTTTGGTTGATTTTACCAAACATTTCTCTCAGTGCAGTGAATAATCACCGATTGATCACTGTTATACACTGAGAGAAATATTTTAGTGAGATCAACCAAAATTTAGTTAAATAGTGATCAAATGAATTTTGTAGTTACGATACCAAAAACTTAGTTACATTGGACGAAACATTTGATAATTAGTATAAAAATAATTGTTTGGTTAAGATTACAAATTGTCTGTTTAAAACAATTACATATTTAATAATTATAACTATAAAATTCATTTGGTCACAATTTAACTAAACTTTGGTTGATCTCATCGAATATTTCTCTCAGTGATAAGAATAGCATTTTAAATCAGTAAAATTTCTGATTCAGATTTAAAGAGTACTACTGCGAAGTCCGATGAATCCCAAAATGTTTGCGATGCACCAATTTAACGCCCTCCAAAGGATGACGACTGAAAGTGTCCAAAATAATCGCACGCATGAGAAGATCGCCGAGCGTGAGAAGAAAGCGACTTCTATGTGCGTGTTCCGGAATTATTCAATACGATAAGTATTCGCCCCTTAATAGTACTGGGCCATAAACTTTGATTTCATAAACGCGCTCAAGCCACTATTGCGTCGCCGGCTTTGATTTAATAGAGGCTAATGGATAGGGGTGGCCCGCCGTCGGCTGGGTGGTCCTCCTGTCGCAGGACTTTGTTTAATTATGACGTATGACCCGTGAACCCGCCTTTCCTGCAATTCAAGCAAGATCGCTTCGAGAGAGAATTCTTCGAGAATGTCGCTTTGTTCCTCTATCTGTGCAATCATAATTTCGACAAAGATAATTGCGGAGTCAAGAGCCGCGCGGGTTGGAAGAAAACAAAACAAAAAAATAGAAATATGGCACAATAAAAAGAAAAGATGAAGAGGCGCAACGCGTCAATTTGCTCGTGTCCTTTGCGTCACCGCTTGACAATCGGCGGACGTCGAGAAGAGCGTATTAAAGACACTACAAGACACAGCCCGCTCGCGTTCCAAGAAATATTTAGCCGCATTCTCGCGTTTAATTGTAACCGTCAGCTGATTCATCGACAGTAAATCGATTTGGCGGTTAAGCACTCTGCGTCAAGCCACTCGCGCGCTCGTTTCCGCTGAAAACAGCATACCGGGGTAACAGTTTAGTCATAGTACATTTATACAATGTATGTAAGCCCCGTCACCGATTAAATCACCACAATGCCGGCGATTTTAGCGTTGGACAATTCTGTTACAATCTGTTACGTGTCGCTAATAGCAGTTCACAAAGCGGTAGAAAGCATCTCTGAAAGACGACGAAATAAATGAAACTTGAATGCTGCGCGCATTATGTGCTCAATTCAAATGAGGCATTTTGTAAAATAATTACTACAGCAACAACTGCGAAGAAAGATCGTTCGTCCATGCCATGAAAAATGCGCATTCGCATAAATACACTGAGCAACACAAAATTTGTCTCAAGGTTTAATATCAATTATTTCAGTATGTATTTTTGGCTGATGAACAGAATCTAAGTGCAGATCTCTATTATGTCAAGATTTTGAAAATTGCTAAAAATTGCAATTTTGGCATTTTTCAATAATTAATAACTCTAAACTAAGATGTGCCACTTAATGTAATGCTGATGATCGTGGCGCAGAGAGTTGTGTCTACTCTCTTAAAAAAAAAAAAAGCTGATAAAGTGTTTCAATAAACTGAGTATATTTCATCAGTTACTGATGCAGTATCATCAGTTACTGATATAGGGCATTTTCCAGCAAGCGACACAGTTGACAGTGTAATACAGTGAATCATTTTATCTTGTTGTTTATCAATATTAAATAAAGATAAAATGATTCACTGTGTTGTACCGTGTCTCTTGCTGGAAAACGCTCGTAGTAATCAGTTTATTGAAGCACTTTATTAGTTCTTTTTTTCAAAGAGTGTGCCAAAAATATCCAGGTTCAAATCCGATCAGAAATATCTGATTTTATTGGATCGCTATCTTTTGGAAAGCAATGGTAAACCACCGAGAGTAGCTTGCTATGAACACCTCTAATTAGGCTGGAACCGGTATTTAAGACTGTAGGTCCCGTATATCTGTGAAAATTATAAAGAACGTACACCACAAAAATACACTGAGGTCACTATGTCTAATAAGAGACTAAGAACGAAGAAGAAAAGGCTGGATGTGTGCCACAAACGTAAGGTTCGAAATGAAAGACATAAACTATTGTTGTAGGATAAAAAAATAAACCAAATAAAGGCAAGTTTAAGGTTATACATAATCTCACTTAAGCTGACCTAGCAGCCGATTTCGTCACCACAGACGTCACACCATCAGCTTAAGTAAGATTAGGTATAACCTTAAAACAACCTCTGGTTTATTTTTTTGTTCTACAGTTCAGATCTTTCGTTTCAAACCTTACGAAAATTTTATTACACATTTCAGTCTAAAGTTATTAATTAATTATCAAAAAACACCAAAATTGTGATTCTTAGCAACTTTTATAACAACTTTCTCAAAAGAGTGATAGAGACATTCTGTGCCCAGATTTGTGTTTAGCAGTCAAAAATGTACAGAAAATCATCTACAAAATCTTGAAGAAAAAAAACCAAATGGTTTGTAGCAATGTACATTATAAGTTTGTAAATAAATGAGTTTGTTAAATTAATTGATTTACATGTCCCTTGGAATAAATTTTGATAGATATTATTTTTTTCATAATAATAAAAATACACATTATATGAATCGGTCAATGCAGAAAGGGCATGAGTCACATTTTTTCAGAAATAAAAACTCATCTCCTTTCTTCTTGTCCCTTTTTTTCTTTCTTCTAGTTTAACGTTGCCCTTTTATTTCCATATTAAACTTTTTACAGTTTTCAAGCAAAGTAATAATAGATTTACCTCTTTTTTACTTACATAATCTCTTCTTTAACTTGATTATGGTCAATATAGCCTTTATTTAATATTATATTTATTGTAACATTGTTTGCTTTATGAATACTCCAAAGTTTTTAATTATTCACTATTTATCTATTAAGTATACATTCGCGGCTGATAAAGACTATATAGTCGAAATTTATTCTTCCCCACATATCATGCTAATTTTATAAATCGACATATTAGATTTGTATTATTTATTGGACATCTATATTTTGCTCGTTCTTGTGGTAATATATTCTTTAATTTGTTCTTTTATCATAAGTTTCAAAGTTTTTATTTTGGAATTTTGTTCAATATACAAGACTGAGTAAAAGCTTTTATCAATGATTCCGTACTTCATAAATTTTAATTTATTACAGTTTTAATATTTTTAAAATAAAATAAAGTATCTGTAACAGCTATAATAAATATAAAATAATGTAAAATAAAATGTAATCTAAAATATAATATAAAACATTTAATATAAAATATAATATAAAATTATAATATAAAACTATGATATAAAATTTGTTTCAATTTTTTTACCAATACTGACAAGTGCAGAAAGAGGAGAAGTTCCAAATTTGAAATTTAATTTTATAATTTAATACACATTTCAGAAACCAAGAATGTAATAAAAGTATTATTGAACATCATATTTAAATTCTCAAAACTAATTTTGTTAGCTTCTTCACTGTAACTAAATAGTTTTGTTGTTAATAATAAAAACTTTGAAAAATATGATTTCTTTCTGCACTCACCGATTCACATGTAAACTCCGAATTGTGATGTAATATTACCTTCTAATATTACATCACAATTCAATTCTAATATTACATCAATCCAATTAATAATTATTCAATTTAATCACATGTATTAAGTTTCTCTCGTAATTATATATGCGATTATGTATAAAAGATACGTAAATTGAAACAGAAATCTCTGAAGTACAAATCAATAGTTATTTATACTTATATGCTCTTACTATGATATAGACACGGTAAAAATAAATCGAGCGTGTAGTTAGTTTAAGTCGGTAGCTTCGGTATATAGTCAGAAAGATCAGGTAGAAAATAACAGAAAGCTGTTACCATATATCTTTTTCTCTCTGATTCACGCAATTGTCCCTTTTCGGCACTTTTTACAGCAACTTCGCCTCTTTTTACGTGATTTTTAGGTGTTGCGTTCGGTTTATTTTTTCCAAGTCTATATGATTATGAATTATGATTGGCAAAATAAATTATGGTGCCGTCTTTCTTTAAAGTGACTCGTTTGTCAAATTAAATTGACTATCTTGTTTGCATAGCGATACAACACTTTTAAAATTTATAGCTTCGGAGAGACAAATATTACCGGCAGAAACTCAACTTAAAGGTATCGATTGGGGAAGACCACCGTCGGAAATGTTGTAGAATGCCTAACGGTATAGCGAAGCAAATCGCAGCCTGGTGTAGGTACCTGAAAACCGTAACGATTAGGGGCTCCCGATGGCTTCGTAAACCAGAAAAGCCGAAAAAGAAGCAAGCTGTGGTTCAAGAAGGTAAACATGCGTGACGGCCTTCAAGCTCAGCAATGCAGTGTTCGAACGACAAAGGCGAACGGTCGCCTCTCGTGTGGTTTTCGAATTATTAAAAAAAAATTCATAAAAGTGCTGTCCGAAAATCCGAGAGGTATACCTTTACGGTGCTGCGTCAGCGTGAAGAGGCAACGAGGCAAGATCCGTCGGGCGAGCGAGCGCCAATCGGGCCGACGCGAATTAATGCGATAGGCGAATTAATTCGTCGACGAGAACGAGAGCGCGTGAGATCGGACGCAGATTCGCCGTTGGAACAAAGTGCAATCAATGTGGTCGCTGCTACGGAAGCGTGACGCCTCGCAGCTGGAGGAAGATAGGGATAATCGAGAGGCGCAAGAAAAAGGGCGCGTCGGGGCCGACGCGCGACGAAGACGGGGGCGATCACGGGGGCCGAAACGCAAGCCTGAGTCGCCGCCGCCGCATCGCTCTCTGGGAAGTCTCGGCGAACTGCTTTCTCCGATTTGAGGAATGACAGCCACGACCGGCGATCCGTCTGACAAAAACCGTCTACGCCCGCTTAATACTCTGCGCTAGCGCAGAAATGATGTTCCCAGGACGACGCCGTTGTCGTCGTGACTCACAGACGCGAGGCGTAGGTGGATCCAGTGCTCCACTGGGCAGGAAAAAGCGAGAGGGAACGGATGAAATCTTAACCGGGATCTCTCTCCGGGTTCCCGGCGCGCAACTTGATTGCGCCGAAAGAGCTAAAAAAAGGTCGCCACGCTGCAATAAGCTGACATATTGTTCCGCTGAAAAATAAGTAAGCTCTCGGCCGGCGCTCAGTGTTTTATTAAAAAACTTCCGTTGCTGAAGCCCCTTTGAATTTCTGTATCTAAACAAATTGGCAGTTTATTGCCCGAATATTTGTACGCTGAAAATACACTGTTTGCAACAAAAAAAAAACCGACACAGAGGATATATTAAATAGAATACATAAACGCGCAGGAAAAGCAAAATAAAAAAAAAAATGAAATTTGCAACGAAAGGGGTCATTTTGCATGCAGGGTCTAAAAATAAATAGTGAACATTAAAAATAACCTTAAGATGCGTGACGTACACTGGAAAAAAAGTCTGGTTATAACTACCAAATGTATAGTGAAATACACTAAGAGAAATGTTTGGTAAAATCAATCAAAGTTTGGTTGAATAGTGATCAAATGAATTTTAAAGTGATAGTTACGAAATATATAGTTGTTTTAACCAAACAATTTGTAGCTTTAACCAAATAATTATTTTCATACAACAAATTACAAAAAGTTTTTGGTACCAGTAACTATAAAATTCATTTGATCACTATTCTACCAAACGATTTCTCTCAGTGCAGTATCAATGAAATATTTTATCAATGTAACCAAAAATAATTTTATTCTACTAAACGTTTAGTAAGTATTATCAAATTTGGTATAAGTTACTAAACATTTAGTAAAATAAAATTACTCTTGGTTAAAATATTTCACTATACATTTGGTAGTTATAACCAGACATTTTTTCCAGTGTATCTCCCATAAAGCGATCGCGTAAATGCGCGTGAAATAATAAAGATTTATCTGAGGAAATGAAAAATGCAGGGAGGAAGTGTTTTTGCAATGAAAACGTTTCTCCGTCCCTCAAAGCGATAATATCTCGGCGCTACCGTGCGCTTAATGATTTTTCCCTCATGTCCGTTCCTCGCGCTGCCTCGCGACGCGAATTCCGCAGCGTCTTACACGCCGAGAGCCACAAGCAAAGCCAGTAAAGAAGGCATCCTACGAACGGAGTAAAAACGCGTGACGTACCTGCGATCTACCTATGCCGCAGGGGACCACCCGCACGCAACCTGCGTCACCTTCTTTTCTTTGCCTCCCACCTTCCCCTTTTCCACCATAGCTAGCCCGCAAGACCGGCACCGGCGGGCGAGCGTTTCCTCGCCTCCCGGTCTCGGCCCACTGCCCCCTTTGCGGCCCTGCGGATCAAAGCCGTACGGATTTATGAGTCGACCGGACTTTACAAATGGACATACCCCTGCTCCTTTCCTGAGCGCGGTCGTCTCTGGCGATAGTGCCATTTGTTGACGCTCCGCCTGGCAAAAAAAAAAAATTGCCGCGGGGACGTTGAATGACGCTCCGTATAATTTCATGCAAAATGAGACGTGTCTAGGCGTTAACACGTTGCAGCAAGCGCATTACCGAGCCTTTATTCTTTTTTCTTTTTTTTTTTTTCTCTGGGTGAACGAGTGAAAAAGACAAATCAGTCAGACTGCGAAGGCAACTTTTGAAATGGATGATCGCGAAAACATCCCTTAGTTTAACAAAAAACACTTCACATCTCGAGAGTTTAAATTATTCCAAATTCCAATTATTAAATTAGAGTATTATGATTACTGAAATTCTCAAATTATATTGCTATTAAAGAGAGATTTATTCCGTGTTTTTCCCAAAATGTTGCAGACATTCACATTTTTTGTTGTAACGCAAATGTACGAGATGTTCTGTACAACGTATTATCGCGATAAACTATTTTTGAATGCACGTAGCACCTCATCTGGCATTAGAAAATAAAGCGACGTAAGATCGCTTTTCGAATAATTTCGTTCGTTACAATTTCGTGGAGTTTAATTTCACGCCAGGCCAACAAATGTCCATGGCACAGCTGTTTTTGACAAATCCAGTAATCATATTTCATCCCCCGATACTCTCGGGGGCGGCCATCTACTGTGAGTATTCAACGTTTCCGAACGACAGAGATATATTTTTGCGCGGCAAATTTCAGCGACGATTTTTTTTTCAGCGCAAACGCGGGTTTACGCTTCACAATCGCGCGATTCCTTTTTTCCCCCCCTCTTCTCCCTTTCACCGCGTTCTATCTTCTGTCCTCCATACGCCAACAATACGAATGAAACGAGGATAGAGCGCGGCGTACCCGCGTTAACCTCGTTAGTATTCCCGATAGTAAGAGGAAGTTCCGCGAGGAGGACGCCATCCAAAACCCCATCGTCCTTTGTTAAGATTTAAGCAAGTAGCTAGCGACGGCGTGATAAATTTTGATTACGTGGTCGAGACTTCCGAAAGGGTTGAGAGAGAGCGCGCGCGCGAGCCCCTCGTGTACCTACCCACCGAGGCCCGGAATAATTAGGATCGAAGGAGGAAAATATCTAAGCCTGTCACGTAGCCCGACAAAGGTGCGACTTGAACGAGGGTGGTCCTCGAAGAAGGAAAGTTCTACGGTAAGAGTCAAAAAGGCATTAAACCACAAAAGCCCCGAAAGAAGGCTCCCCCCGAAGCCACGTCGCCGCTGCTTACAATTACAAAGCGAATTAACGTATAATGCCCTTTCCCTGAGGTCCCTGCTGTCCCAAACGCAGCGGCTCGGACTCACCTGACGCGAGGTCCACACACGTACCTATGTGCATATGCGCGCGCGCGCGAGACGGATATTGTATACTACCACGTTACAGGGGGAACGGGAACTTCCGCTGGTACGATTCCCGGAATGAACGACATAAAGGATGAGCGTTACTTACGCTCGCTCAGTTCGAGCGCGCCGCGACAAGGCATCTTCGTATATTATTGCGGATCGTGCACTATCTCTCGCGGATAAATGGAAATATAGGAGAGGAAAATTTACGGAAGAAATGGTGCGTATCATAAGTTGCAGCACCCTGCCTGAATGGCTTCCGTAAAAAAAGAAAGAAAGAATAAGAAAATGTTGCACTTGATATTATAAGAGAAAAAGCTATTTGTATAAAACATTGGTGAAACTTGAAATTTTTACGCTCTTCGAAAGTTGGATGTTGGTAAAGCGCTGAATATTTAGAAATAAAATTCATTAATTTAGTATAGAGAAGAGAGAGAGAGAGAGAGAGAGAGAGAGAGAGAGAGAGAGNGAGAGAGAGAGAGAGAGAGAGAGAGAGTTACTAAATGCATATTACTTAAGCTATTTTTCACTATATTTCGCATTTGGTACTGTTTTGAATGCAAATCAAAATTCGAAATTGTAGCTTGATATTTCAGTCGTCTGTTATTCTTTTAGTAATAATGTTAAATCTTTTAGTAATAACAAATTCATTTGTTATAAGCTCTTCTTTTTTTTTTTTAGAAAACCAATCGCCTAAAGCGTACCAATAGTCTTAAATCTTCTATGAAAGTATCGAATTTATGAATTAAAGTAATTAAAAATATAAGAAACCATTTATAATATTTATTTGATTAATAATTTATCGAAAAAGCGATCAAATATTTAGTAAATAACAAATAAGATGGTAAAAAATAAAACTGACTTGAATTTATTTTTGTAATTGACGTATTTTTATTCATAGCAATTACTAGTTTTACTTATTACTTATCAATCTTACATTAATATCATTTTTTAATAATAAAATTTGTAGTGGTGTGATTTACGAAATTTGATAAAATTTATATAATAAAAATATCAATTTAATTTTTATAATAATTATAAATATGTATATATAAATGTAAAATATTGTACACAACAAGCCTTCTTTTATGAACATATAACAATTCAAAATAAAATTGCATAATTACGATATTATAAGCTATTCTGAAATGCTTGCACAAAACAAAATAAAACTTGTTAAATTTTTGTCCATATTACTTATTTCTTATTTACTTTTTATTTTTGTTACTAAATATTGCTTATATAAAGTAAAAATGTAAAATATTGAAAAAGTACGCTTTAAGAGATTGGTACGCATTCAGCAACTTCCCTCTATTTGTTTTTGTGTGCATACAAAAAATGCAAACTTGGGATTTGATAGCTTTTTGAAATGATGTGAAGTGATATTTAGGTAATAACTCAAAAGATGACATAAATGTGTCACAAATGAACGAATCATTGTTAAATAATTATTTTATTCCATTAAACAAAAAATATATAATTAAATTTAAACAAAATTGTCACACAGAAACTTCGAATACTTGCGTAATTAACCGCAGGAAGAAGTTCTTTCTGCATCATGTTTCCTCTTCGTAACCATCGAAACATTTTTCTTAACTTTCTTATCGCGAGACCGAGGGAAATATTATGATATTTCTAGCGGATCGTCCTTGTTCAGTAACAATGGTATCTTTCTTTGATGAGCAACTTAAATTACGAATATGAAGGATCACAGAGGCGCAGTTCCGTCGTTGAAGATACAAGACTACCGTGTCGAAGAAAAAAACCTCGCGAGAGTTGGAGCTTGGAGCACGTCAAAGTCCACCGCGCGGCGCAAAGAAAATTAATTAACACTCTTTGAATCTCCGAACGTGTTCACTCTCAGAACAGAACTCGCTCTTTGTCGCCGAGACAGCACCTGCAGCAAGAGAGAAAGAGGAGGAGAAAGAAAGAATGAGAGAGAGAGAGAGAAAGAAAAGACTAGTACATTTGCTTGTGACTATATTAGGGGAGCGAGCGGTGATTTAAAGCGGAAGGAATCAGACGATGAGATTCGACGGAGAATATTCGTCCGTTCATTCGAAGCGATCGATGCGATGAGTTCGTTTATCGGGAGAAGACGGTCTCGCTTTAATCGCTCGCGCAAAAAGCGTTGCAGCGAACGACGAGGACGGGAGTCCACCAGCGCGGCGCGGCGTTTCTCCGGCGAGAGATCGATCGACGCTCTTTGGGTCGCCGAACTTTCGTTTTCTATCGAGCGTCGCCTCCTATCGAGCGTTCTTCCGCGCCGTTGAGAGAACCGAATGCTCGACACTGCCTGAAGGGGAGGGATAATGCCCGGGGGTCGTTGGTACTAGAAGGAAAGACGGTGATCACTAGCCATTTTCTCTCCGCCTCGACAAGCTATTCCGCTCTTAGCGCGGCGACTATAACAGCGATCTCCACTATGCACTTTCATATTTCTTTTTTTTTTTCGTTCTTTTCATTATATCCGAACCGATCGTTGAGGTCCTCGGAGCGTCCTCGTGCACTCTGCAGAAATAAAAAGCCATTAACGCGATGTGCACTTTGCACGTTTACACGAACGTTGTTTTCGGCGTAAGTCGCTCAAGAGATAAATCCGCGGTTGTGGAAAAGAGCGAAAAGAAAAAAAAANATAGTGAAGTTCGAAAGGTCTCGACTAACGGAAGTGCATCGCTCGCCCGGCCGCCCAATGTTGTTGCATGGCGCGTATCTCGTGAGATGGACATTAAGGATTCCGCGAAGAGAGAAATTACAGATCGAGGGCGGCCGATCGAAGATGGCGGACGCGGAATGCGAAGTGCATCCTGCGATGCACGCGCCCGATGGCGGGTACCACGGCGGGTACCACGGCGGGTACGAAAGAATGGTAAAAGGGCGACCGGTGGGAGGGCGGCAGACTCGGCCCGTTTTGCCCCGGGGCACGGACGCCATATTTTATTACTTAAACGGCATGCCGGGCAGGCTGTTTGTTGGTTAAACAAGGAATTAATGCCGCGGTAATCTGTCATTACGGATACTCGTGCACGAGGACTCGCCTCGTTGCATGATGCGGACGGGCTCTCGCATGCGCCTCCTCGTCTCGCTTTCCGCTTTATCCCGTATACTCTCTTTCTGCCGGTGCTCTTTACAGGGACGGATCAACACAAGGGCTAACGAAACTTAAGCTTCAAGGACACTACTGTCGAGACTCTTCTCGACAGGATAGTTCTTCTCGGAAACACTTGTCGATATTTTAACGTTACGTAATATGATGTAGAAAGTAAGAGGCACATTTTCTTTAACACAATCCTTTTTATGGTCCTGCTGAGAAACCCTAAACCATCAGTTGCAGAAGGTAAACTTTATTTTAAAAAGCAACACGGTCCTTGACTTCAATCCTGGTGGGCTATTGGACATAGGAAAATATCATTCTATGCCTTCGTCTCAAGCCTTTTCTAACATGGATTTAATGTCAATTCCAAGATGACAGAATTGACACTATCACAATTAGAACTGTAATTAATGTAATAATACGGAAATATTTGATTTTCGTAATTTTTTAAAAACAATTTTATGGTAATATCTAAAAATTAAGCTATATACAGATTAAAAAATAATTTTATGTTGGATTGTCAAAATAATTATGTGAGAGGTTTGAACATGATACTGATGCAAAACATTTTTGACAGTTTAGCAATCAGTTTAAACATCTAATATAAATTTTTTAATGGTTCGACACAATTATTTTCAGATCTGTATTTCAGTAAAATTGTCTTTTCCGTATTACCGCAAAATTTAGAGAAGAGTTAGCCGAATGAGTAATGGTTACCTAAATCGTACTTTATTAATATCATTTACATCAATAATATTTTTATTTAATAAGCAACATTTAATGACCAAAAATATGAAAAGAACGAGAAATGAATAACATAGGCAAAAATTCAACAGGTTACATCATTTTTTGTGCATAACAAATCACATAAAACTAATATTAATTTTTTATTAATTTATGTAGCTGATAATAATGTAATCATGCAATTTAATATTAAATTTATATAAATAAATTTTGATAAAAAGTATTTTGTACAATATGTTACATTTATTGAATATACGTATTTGTAATTATTATAACGTTAAATCGATATTTATCAAGTTTTCTAAATCTCAATATTACAAATTTTATTACAATAAATGATATTAATATGAAACTGATAAATAAAATAATAAAATTAATAACTGATATAAATGAAAATATGTCAAAAATAAATTCAAGTCAATTTTATGTCGACATCTCTCCCTTTTCATTACTGTTATTAATTGTTAAATATTTGATCTTTATTTTCAATAAATATCAGTTAATGATTTCTTACATTTTTAATTACTTTAATTCATAAATTTGCTACTTTAAAAACGATACGACTTAAGAAAACCACACGCACGGTTTAGATAACTGATTGCTTAAATCGTACATTTTGCAGCACATATTACACAAAGGTTTATAATAAGTTAATTTATTATTGATAAAGGTACCTAAAACATCCATCTACAGTTTTCAATCATTTGCATATAAATCCATATACAAATGGAAAATAATAATAAATAATAACTTGAGTGGTACGCATTTAGAACTCTCCCCTATATTTCAAAATAAAACGTTCCAAATTCTCGAGGCGATTACTATCGAAAGATTCGATCGTTATGGAATAACTTATCGGGTACAACCTCTAAAAAAACTACCCTACGTTTCCGTCCGATTTTCGATTAATTCGTTAAAAAAAAAGATCCAACAAACGCGACGAGACATCGTTCGGGCCCGAGGTCGAGCGTATGTACCTGCGCTATGTAGAATACGCGCGCGAGGCGTGTCATTCGACCGACGCGCGACGCCATCGGCAATCCATCATCGAGAGCGTCAGGGATGAATAATGGCCGAATCAATGTCGCGGGGGCGAAACCCGCGCGAAGAGCCCCT
>QKQZ01050606.1:0-11238 GCA_003595255.1 Solenopsis fugax
GTAATTATGATATAAATATCACGAAATATTTATTATTTAAAGTATTATTCCCAAATTATATAACAATTACAAATTCTGTCGACTTGGAACATATACTATATATATACATATATAATAAAATTGTATATGTAAATATTTCATATGCCCGGAAAAGAAGTAATTGCGATAACAACACGAATGTATATTAAATTCATTGTATGTAGCTGTGAAAAAGACCGTCATTCATGCAGCGAGGGAATGCAACAGGCGGTAATTAGTCTCGGAAAACGGCGGGAATCGTATTGACTTGGTGTCCTAATAATAGTACTTGCAAGCTTTCTTGTTATATGACTATTCGTAGGTTGAAATCATATCTACGAATAACAGCTTAAGAAAACAATGAGAATAACCTATATAATTAATGTAACAAAATGTATAATATTGTTAGATATTTGCGCACGCTCGTTGTTATTATTACTGTAATATAACTGTGCATTATAATTATAACGATGTCGACGTTATCGCACAAATATGCATACGCAAAAGGTATATCGCTTTCGCCTATAAGAAAACTATCTGTCGAGTAGAGTTCTTCAAAGAACGTATCTTATCTGAGAAATTTTCTACTCGCACGCTTGTAAAGAAGTATTATCTTAATTGCTAATTATAAGTCGTGAATGAGAACAATGATTGTCGCGAGATACACGATAGAATAGAAAAGAGAGAAAGAGAGGGAGAATGCTCTCGTATCTCGTTACGTCGAACGGGACGAATTGTTACGCCGACAGTGATGGCTTCGCTTTCGAGCAGGTGGTCGGCAAACGCGGAAGGTCGGTGAAAACGTTTCGACTGGACGTCGTTCGCCGTGACTGCGTTTGTCACTCCGTCAAATTCCGATTGATTCCGGCCATTCACTTTGATCACGTTGCGTCGCGTCGCTGTCGGAGCGACAACATTTCCATTTGCCGATTGCGAACTCTCTTTCTCTCTCTCTCTCTCTCTCTCTCTTTCTCTCTCTCTCTCTCTCTCTCTCGTACACCGTTGAAAACGTTTGTGAAAAGTCGCGCGGGGCGTAGAAACTACGTGGCAGAATAGATAGAGCCGATTTCTCGCGCAGAAATTTCCGCACCGGTATCTGGTGACACGGTGACCGAACAAGTCATCGTTCTCGTAGCCATTTATAATCGGTGGACGCTGTGGCGCGCGCGCGCGTGCGGGGGGCTTTGTATCTCGACGAGAGATCTTAGGACGCACCCGGGGAATTTATGACAAATTTATGCACATACATACAGTTTCATCTCCATAATATTAGCCTTTCTTTGTTAGGAGACACAGATAGCGCCAGGGCGACACGTTGCAGCGATCTAGGCAGCGTGCCTACATTTTCGGCACCGTGCGACGTCTTACAGTAAAATTATACACGAACTTATTAGAGTTACATCACGATTAGCTCGACGGCAAGTGTAAACGCTTGGCAAACACTTCGCAGACTTCTGTAATTAACAACTCAATTTTCCGACGTCGTAAATAGGGAAGATCGAGGCCGGTTGTCATACGGGGTTGATTGTCGAAGAATTTATTACTCAATCAGTATCTGGCAAAGTATTGTCTTCTTTATATTGTTTTTTGCTGAATTTAATGTTAATTTGTTGTTTAAAAATTACCGAAAGTATCGTGTAAATTATTATTTATAAGATTTTTAGTAGAGTAAATTTTTCTTATCTTTTTTCTTATTTTCTTATTAGTTTTTGATATTGCCATTGCAATTTCCTTATAATCGTAGAAAATAGTACGTCTCAGATAATTTTTGCTGTGGTTATTTAATCATTATTATAACAAAGTTTGTGAATATAAATATAATCTCTCTTATTAAAAATGACTATATGGGGTAGATTTGCCAAAATAAGTCTGGGATTAGTGACGGTCAATTTTAGTTTTTATGGATCAACATATCTTGAACAGCCATTTAGAGATTATATTTATGAATATAATATTTTACATTTATATTTATTTATGTTTTTCATTTTTCATAGGAACTATGGTATGAAAACAAAAGAGATGAAAAATAGATGAAGGTGAAACTCTGTCTGATATTATTTTGGAAATTAGAACATTGCAAATATTGTATATAATTTATTTCTCTGGCAAGAATTTTATGTAAATTGTCGTTATTGCAAGAAGATTTTACATGTGATAAGCAACCCTGAGTCTGGCGGTCACTAATTGTCACATTTTTATTGCCTCATTTAAAATTATGTAACTTCTTGATACGATGATATCAAGTGTAATATATTTTTCTTAATACCTGAGGGATACAAGGGTTTATTATAATGTAGTAGGTAGTAGAAGTAATAGAAGCGCGACTATATCAATCCCTAGACGTCTCTAAAGAGTTCCTCTGCAATTCTCACTAAGATCTTTTTCCTTTAGGCTTAATACAGAGACTGGTCCCTAGGCCTAGCACAGCCTCTAGATTTTTTTCAAGCTTGACCATAGCCTCAGGTTCTTAGGCTTATGAAACCCCAGTTTCCTTAGGCCTTAATACAGCCTTAGTCCCTTGGGCCTAAAACAATCCCAAATTTTCTTAGCATATCCTGCGGAAAATATATGTAGGATAATCTTGGCAAAGGTATTCTCGATGGTTTGCCTTCTAGCGTGGAGAGATGGCAAACAATTAAAAATTTGATATATTCTAAATGAATTTAATTGTCGTATATTATAATGTATAATATATTATAATATATTATAGTATATTATCGTATTATAATGTTTAAAAATCTTTTCAGCCATTTTTTTCTAAAAATTATTATTCAAAAACTGCGATACAACCGACTCCGGTCTCCCCTATCCCGTCAATGAAAACAATTACACTCTCTGTACGAATCGCCCCGCAGCGTCGAAGATTACCTTCGCGATAGAATGCGCTGCTTTGATTATCGTGGCGGATAACATTGTAACACGAGGTGCATTAAACAAAGGTCTTGATGCGGTCGGTACTCAAGTCGTGTGCATGCCGATTGACGACGGGGCTTGTACTTACGCGCAAGGGCGAAGTTGCTTTACACGCGTGTGCGTGCGCATTAAGGAAATATCGGGCGTTTACAGTGGTCAACGTGGTACGTGCTCTAGCGGCTGCATAGATACCGCCGTTCTTTGTCCACGTGTTGCTACCACGACAAAGGGCCTGCACGCGTTGAGAAGCGTTTTATGGCGGCGTAGGGGGCTTGACGTAGGGGGCACATTCCTGCGTTCCCTGTGTCAGACCAACGTTGCTTTCTTCCACTCGGTGGGAACGAGAGATCCAGTTACTCGTAGGTGGAACGTAATAGTTTCGCATTTCCTACTTGGCAGTACCAACTATGAGTGGGCTTTAAGTTTCTCCCCTCGTTTGCCACGGCAGGATCAAGAATTCTTCATGTGATAGTTCTTCTCGGTTGAGCTACATGATATTAATGTTGAATGTGGAATAATTTTTATATAAACTGAATATTTTTTCTTATAAACTAAAAATATATATGTACACGTATGCATGTCCTATAGAGACTGTAACAATGTTTAAACAAGATAAGTTAATATATTTTTTAATTAAATTAAATTTAAGCTTATAAAATTAATATAGTCACGTTAAAAGTTACATGAATAAAAAACTAACTTAATTAAAAGTTACGTTAAGATTAAATTAACTTAAGATAAATTAAAAGTTAATTTTAAAAGTCATTATTCATTAAATTATTGTAGAAATTTGTAATTTTTTAAAGTTAGAATATTTAAACTAATTATAATATAGATCATCAAACAAATATTCAATATTTTATTTGTAAATGAAGTTATATGAAATAACCAAAAAATATTGTTTTTTATGTACGAATATATTTTTTCTTTTATATAATTTTAATTTATAATTTTTTCTTTTACATAGATAAATTTTTAACTTAGAAAAAAGTTAAATCAAAGCTGGTGTTTCGAAAATAACTAGTTAAAATTAAAAACATTTTGACATTAATATTAACTAAGTTAAGTTAAAAGTTAACTTTTTAATTTCATTATTTAACTTTTAACTTTTTAAAACTAGTTACTATCCTGCGTTTAAAAGTAAAGTTCTAAAGATCATTTGAGACGAAAACTCTCATTATCAAAATGTCAAAACTGTAACAGTTTTTAAATGAAAAGAAAGCTTTAAAGTTGGCATATCAAACTGTCTAAAATGCGCGCGCTTAGAAGATATCGCAGTGAAGATGTATGCAAAATTAATATAAAAAATAAAAATCATATTTAAGAACACCTTCACTAATATGAGTCTATTTTAGATAAAAATTGTAATATATTATAAATTATTTATAATATATTTTTTATTTATTTTATAATATATTTTATATTATAATTAACTTATAATATACATACTCACATATATAATATACAGTATATATGTGTAGTATATATACGCTTCTTTTTTACATATTCTAAATTTTGTTCGTGCCAACATTGACAATTTCACCTATGGAGTTTGTTAAAATTGATTATAAGGGTTAAGAAATGGAAAATGGGTAAATTCAGTCTCTCTCTCTTTCTCTTGATTTTTCATAGGTGAAGTCGTGCGTTTTACCGACTGAACTTACACACATACAATTTACAATACATATATACAGTTTACGAAATATCAGTATGTTATTACTATTACATACTACTACATCAATATTGCATGCACACATACATAAAGTTTCATATAAACTTTTCATATTGAATTAGCTATTTAAGTTTAACACTAAAAGAATCGGATTTGACGATCTTCTAGGTAGACAATTAAATAAAAATTTAATTATAATATAAAATTAAAAAATTTTTTTACCCAAATTAAGAACATGAGAAATAATGAAAAGCCACAAAAGAATATCATGCAGAAACAAAATTGAAAAAAGTTACAGTAGTATTTGTGAATTTTACGAGGAGTCAAATTGGTTATCTTGGTTCTTCTAATGTTAATCCTAAAAATTCGACGTTGCTTCTTCGTGAAATCTACATGTCTGGAGACTCCAATTTCATAAACACAGACTACAGAGCTCTTATATCAAACAAATATTACCATGACTTGATAGCTCTGGACGCCATATTAGAAAGTATTAGTTTAAGAAATAAAAAAGATTTGAATTAAAAATTGTTTTTCGTTTTCTGTATAAAGTCCATACTGCAGACATGTACTGATAAATATTGTTTAATTTTGGAAGCATTTTAGAATTTCCAAAATTTCTGTAAAAGTAATACATACGGAAAGTTGTCACAAAATTATTGCTTTTAATCAATAAAACATGACACACTTCAAGATTCTCTTAAGATAATTCATTGTATTACACGCAGTTTAGCCAAATGGAAGCCATCTTGCACCTTCCTAAAACGCCAGTCTCTTCAATGTTTCCTTCGTTTCTTGTTAGCTTCCCTAAATTCGCTCCACTTCGACGTTATTCCTCCTTTTCGTCCTCACGCTCCATCCGCAGTATAGCTTTTCCTCAAGTTTCGCGCGAGTAGGCGCCGTTTGCATCGAACTAGCTTAAATTACTCGAAAGTTTCGGGCACTGCTGCGAGCCAGATTTCATGTCTACTTCTTTCGTGCGCTATACCACGATCTACCGCGCGAATAATTTCTACAGCCCTCAAAGAGAACTCACACGCGAGACAAAGACAGAATAAAGCGGAGCGCGGAGAAGTAATGGCGCGGATCTCTGTAATAGTGAAATATGCATACAACTTCGTGAATCTGGAGCAATTTCCCACTGTCTGCTGCGGAATGTTGGCGTTAATCGTGAATTGGACTTGTTTGCCGATTCGCGGTAGATTCACACTACAAAGCCAACAACGTTTCAATCGGCGAAACTATTACCGTTAGGTCACGACACCAAATAATCCACCCCTTGGTACTGGAGTGTGCGGAACAAGTTTCATTCCATTCGCAAAATCTACAAAAGAGCTTGCGTTCTTAGCCATTTAAAGAGAATTCAGATTTCCCTTTAAACAAATAAATATCCGGTACAGCAGAAGATACGGATTGAGGAAATTCAATTACGTGAATCAATGCTTTCGACAAATATTTTACATGAGAAAACGATCACGTTTTATATGCGATTTCACATACCACGAAACTATATCATTCGAAAGCGCGTTGCGTAAAAATAATGTAATACCAGTCTTTTCGTCATGTGTAACTGCCAAGGACAGTTGTGTAATGGCCAACGCTCCGAGGTCTTGCGTTGATATCTGCAGCGAGTATTTAATACTGTGCATTAAAAAATTGCGCATTCCGCAGAAAGGGAGCTTATAAACCGAGTTATATATTACGAGCTGCCGACTCGCAGACCAATCTACAAAGAATTCCACACCGCGCGGGATGAGTGTGTGTCTGCATTTTTCATAAAAGTTAAATCCTATAAAAATCTACTTGCTTGCCTTAAAAACTATTTACTGTCCGTTTCCTTGGAATAAGTATCAATTCTTCGAAGTGTTGGTATCTAACAACAATTTTGAGGCGTGCCAAACAAAAATGTTGTAATATTTTAGTTTTAATTTTTTAGGAGAAAGGATAAACTTATTTTCTTGAAAACTAAAATGCTTCAAAAATTCTACAAAAAGTTACCATAATAACTAAAGACAAGAGCAAAAAATTTTAATTAAGCTCTAATTAAAAAAAAGTGATAAAATAGTTAAATACATAAGTCCAAGTAAATTGCAAGAGTTACATTGTCTTCCTTTTTTACGCTTATAACAACGTATTTCAGATATTAGTACGTGAACACAGAACTTTCGATTTATACAATAAAATATATTCGAACAAAATCTTGACTCTAACAACTTCTCTAAATCTCGTACAGTGAAAACTGAGTTTATGCAATTATTCTACTACAGAGATATTCTAGTGTGAATTATTTCAATATGAATTGAATCGGATTAGGTAAAAGTCGATAGTATTTGATAGTATTCGGATTTGAATCTTTATAATTCGAATTCGAATTGTTCGAAAATTTTGAATCTAAAAGGTTCGAATCACATATATAATATTAACAATTTTATAAAATCACATTTAAAATAACTTTACATCGCATATCAATATTATTTTTCTTACATATTAATCTTTTTTTCAATATTTGTCTTAAAAGTCAATCTAATAATAAATATGTTATTAATTAAAAGAGCTGTATTTCAACGATTCGATTCGACTTAATTCGACTCGATAAAATTTGTATAAAATTTTGGATAAAAGAAATAAAATTTAATTCGATTCGGCATCAAAAAACCTTGATACATTTGTATTCGAGTGCTTTGTAACTCTATAAAAGTTGAAATTCACTTCTGAGGACTGAATGGGATTTCCCTATAGGACTAAATCGGATTTCTATAAGAAGAATTACTGACTCTTATTAGACTGACAAATCACTCGAATAATTGCACAAGCTCAATTTTTATTCTTTTAAAGTGATGTTCCTCTCTATGAAATTTAGAGAGACGTTATACCGTAGCACATGTCTCAATTGATACCTAACGACAATCAACTTCGCTATGATACCCTTGTGTTTCGCACGAAGTGTGGCTGAAACAGAAACTTCGTACGCGTGCACATTCGATAACATTTTAACGTCGATCTCCCTCATCCCATCTTCGCCTATTTACTATCAGTCGGGGAAAAATGAGAACGTTCACGCGTTACAACTTCCAGGATCGTTTCGCTGCAGATGCAGGTTTACCGTTGCAGGGAAGAAGCGACGAACGACCGCAGGGTAACGAGCGGCGCAAAAGACAACACACTCCTGCGAGGATGCGAATAAACGCTATTCGTGTAATATCACGAGTCCGGGGTTTACCGCGCATGTTATTGCACCGACGTTGCAGAGCACAACATAACGCCTTCCACGTCTCTTATCCGCAATCTAAATCTTCGTTACGACGTTAGTCACGACGCGGTTATGGTTTTGCGGTAATTATAATGACGGGCACTAATCGCGTCGTAGTTCTTTGACAATTAGCTCCGCCATGGTACCCTTTGCGCGCCGCAACTATCCGGAAACGGTTTTGTACGTTCAACGATTTAAAGCAGTGAGATCATTTCGATTGCCTTAAAAAACTAAGAAGACTAACATATTTTGATTTCTTATATCTCAATTTATCAGTTAATACATGACCGAGCGTTTTATGTATTGTAGAAACGCCCGTATCTTATAAGGTAATATTGACACAATTTCGTTTATAATATACAAAAGCATAGAAAAGGCAAACCGTGATAGAGTCAAGGATAAATACTGAAGGCTCACAAATCCTGTAATAAAAATTATCAATTTTGATGACTTAAAATTTAAATTGCCTCTTTAAACACAAGTGAACTTGTCATGGGTCTATAATCTTGGGACAATAAAAGACAAGTTGATATGTCTCCGGTCAATAATGTAAAATTATTTTATATTATATAACAACGCAAAGTGAACAAAATTATTCATCAATATGCCTTTTTATTTATACATTCTAGTATGCAAATAACGATTGTGATAAATACACACGCACACACACACACACACACACACACACGCGCGCGCGCTCGCGCGCCTGCGAACATTTGTGTATGTAAAAAAAGTTTATTTAGAATTAAAATAAAAAAATTGGAAAAATTTTCGGAAACGTTCCACCTCTGATTTCGATAAAGCTTTTTCAAAAGCTTTAATTAGCATTAAAATGAAAGCCCTTAAAGGGATTTTTATCGATCCCTTTTGTCGGCAAACAATAAGTTTGAAATTCGGACCGATAAAAATCTCAATCATAAATGTTAGATGGTTTATATTGGTCACTTAGTGCTGAATAATAATTTTTTATAATTTTTGGCTACAAGAACTGTATGCTGCATTTTCATTGGACTTGAAATACATTCAAATGGTCAAAGTAAACAAAATAAATTTAATTGGAAATCATTTGGGACTGACTGTATGAAAGGAAATGTTTACATATACTTTTATTATTTAATCTTAAAAAATAGCCAAATATTGTCATTTGGAATCGCTAAAAATCTCTTTAAGAGCTTTCATTTTAACCTGAAATAAAGCTTTTGAAATTTTATCGAAATCGGAGGTTGATCGATTTCAGAACTTTACCCAATAATATGATTATAAGTATCAAGTACCTTAAATAATATAATTAAGAAAATGTGTTGACGTATATAGAATCTATAGGTGGAATAATATAAATTAACATTCATGGATCGCGCAATTGATAGTTTAAAGGAAAAGTATAAAGGAAATAAAATTATATGACAAATTAAATGCTAATTTAATTTGTCATCCATTAAATTGATCGTCTTTGGTTGCTCGTTTAACACATTTGTATATTCTTTTTTCTTCTATTCTTTCTGTTCTTCTGTAGTTACGAAAGGTATCCCCTGCGTATTCTTGTCAAGAGGCATCTGTGAATTGCTCGTTTTACTGCGTCGTGAAAGGCAACAGGAACAGGGCGTTGTTTTCTTTTGCAAGGAGTCGTTCCATTTTTTTCATTATCTTTCGCCGTTAGAGAGAAAGACAGAGAGAGAAAGCATTTCTGCCTTCGGTCCGGGTGCGACGGCATTCTTTCAGCTCAGTATCGGAGAATTAATATCCCGCGTGCGAACACGACTCTCTTAAACGCCGACAGACGGGAAGACTGCGTCCGAGCGAGCATCCGGTGTTTGTATCGCGGCTAATTCAACTTCGTCCACCGAAAGGGATATCTTGCCGTAACGATATCTCGCGAACGAGCTTGAAAAATGAGTGCGCCGTAATGACGCCGCGCGGCTAAGTATCTCGGTGGCGACTATCCGTCATAATCTGTTCGCACGTCGGTGTGTAGGTACGTGCGCGCATTTATGGCGACGGCGACGGCGACGACGACGACGTCGTCCCGTCAAACGCGACGGCTGGTGAGTTTGCGGCAGGAGTTTCCACCTTGAAAGTGGCAAGGAGGGAAACGGATAGCGCGACGGATTCCGCAAATTGCGCGAGCGCACGACCCAATTACGCGACGTAATGAGCGACTTCGCGGCGATTTATCCCGCATGTACCGCCGCCCGCGTCGTCGGGGAAGTTTTAATCAAGCTGTTTCTTAAGTGCAATTACGCCTATCGTTACTCACTCGCGTCAATGCTTTACACGGCGCGCGGTTAGTAGCCGGATTTCGCGAACGTGCGGTAGCAGCACGTGCATAAACGCATGCAAGAGTTACTGCAGTGAAGTACCTGAGCCGGATAAGATCCAGTATTAAATACGACTTTTGAATTTACCATTTAAAAACGCGCTTTACGCCTAGATGCACGTGCTTAAAAAATATGTCACAGGAAGTGAAAAAGAGGAGTCGGAGAATTGGAACTGGCAACAACGGATTTGTTCAGTGTAATAAACTTTATGACGAAGTGGGTGCGTGAGCGTTTTTATAAAAATTACACTACATTATGTATATTCATTTTATGGTTTATTATAACATATAACATTATGTAGGTTTATTTTTCGTTGTCGCCAAGCGAGGCATCTTATTTTTGGGTCGTCCTGTGCGAACAGGAATATCTGCGTTCATCTGTTAGCAATAAAAGAGAAAACACTTGTGAAAAACTCCCGAGACTGGCTCCGAGCGCTAACCTGATTTTTTGAAGATCGGCGATGAGCAGTCCGAGGTTTTTTTGTGACTTGAAACCCTTTATCCTTTCGAGCGAGCCGCGGGCCTGAGTGCGGATCTTTAATCTTTATCCGCAGCTTATGCGGAGAGGCTGATGCCTCTCAAGGCTCCCTGACAAATTTTGTAATTGACTCTTCTTTTTTAATAAATCATTTACTGTACACCCACAATCATTTAACTTTCTGTAAAAAATAATGACACATTTTTTGGGATTAAATACGATTTATTTATTACATGGTCATTGTTATTTATTTATTACGTGTAAAGCTAACACTACAGGATAACGATTTTTAATGCTACTATCTTTTGAGAAGTTAAAGTTACACCTAAGCCAAAATTTTCAAAAATTTTGAGATTAATTAAAAATCAGATTAAGTATAATTAAATATAATTGTAATGTTTAACGTTAATGTTTAATGTTAATGTTTTTGTGGTTAATAATTATATTTTAAAACTATCATAATTCAAAAGAGTTAATGTTTAGTTCCTTTACTACTTTTAATTCAATTTTGATTCGAGTCTTGTTATATTCTGTCACGTATTTTTCTCTGATTTTTAAGAATTCGCCGAGAGCGGGCGAAATACGCGATCAAA
>QKQZ01050609.1:0-12767 GCA_003595255.1 Solenopsis fugax
TGTGCCATCAACTTTAACTTAATTTAGTTAAAAAAATTTATTAACTTACCCAACCCTGAAAATAAGGGTTAAAAAAGCCACTTTGAGAAAAACGCATTTAAAGTTTTGGTACTATTTTTTTGTTCGTAAAACAATTTTATATTTAGCTTTCTATTCTTGGACCTGTCCTCCCAATTGTCCTTTCAATATAGATTAATGCTACCTATATTTATTTGCTGAAGGCTATTTATCATCAGGTATGCTTATACATATCGACAGAATTTAGCGCACAGAGCTATGGGGCCTTCGATCCTCGACGCAGTGTCGTGGTGGCACTTCACTAAATCAGCCTTTGTGACATGAAACTATTGGAATTTTTGGTTAAAATCATTGAAATTATATTTTTGAAATTATAAACTATCAATTTAAACCAAAAAAGAATCGATTTTTTTAAAACCACTAAGGTCGTCTAACCTTGTAACAAAGATATTTCTTGTTCTGCGTTGCAATTTGTACATTATATCTTTTTCTCCACAACAATTTTTTGTAACTTTTTTAGTTACAATAAAAATTATGCAATAAAAATTTGTCACAAATATAATAACCAAGTGACGGAACTTGTTAAACAAGATGATGCTCAACGGACTGAGTACGGCATCTTTTTCAAAGTTTTTCATATTGAAACAGTTATTCGACAAGTTTATTGTAGTTCTACAGTTAATCTATAGTTTATGTATATTAAATGTTTTATAGACTTTTAGTACTGCAATCTATACCTGAAAAGGTTATGTACATGTACATACATTTGTATATATTCTACAATATTTTTCTTTATTTTAAATAAATATATAATTTTTTTAACAAAACATTGTGTATTTAAAAAAAAAATCAATCTTTTAGTCGCATTATAACTACTGTTTCCCTTCGATTTATTATACAGTGTTGTCACACTTTTATAAATAATATCATAAATATTAAATATTTTATAACTTTGAGTCTAGAATCGATTAAATAACATACTAATATATAATATAGGGGAAAGGGGGGTAAGATGACGAAGTGGGTAAGATGACGAATTGTTAATTTTCCAACTTAATAACAAATGACGAACCGGTGCTTAATTTATTAGAGACTTTAGATGATAATAAATAATCTGTGATAGTTTGATTTCAATCTGTCCATAAGAGTAGATAATATAACAAGAAATGTGTTTCGGAAGCACCCATCCGTAATTATTTAATATTTGTTCATAAGGAATAACATATTTATAACAAATATTTTTTCTTTTTTTTAGAAAATCACAATATTGTATAACTAAAAACGTATACAATAACGTATTCATATTTTTTTAATTTTCATGTTACAATATTTATATTTGATAAACAAATAAACACGGCGACTGGGGGGTAAGATGACGAACGTCGTGTATGAGCAATGTAATGCATTTGTGCATTAGTTTTTTCGATCTTAACAGTATTCTGACTACATATAACGCAATTTTAATCGTAATATATATCGTAATGTATGTCACAATTTTAATAATTTTATTTTTGCAGATTATATAAGTATTTTTGGTTCCATGTTTTTCTTTATTTATATTGTAGTATCAAAATAGTATAAGATTATTATATTATAATAAATCATTTTTATTTGTAAGAGTACATTTTTAACTTCATTTGGCTGTTTTTCATCTTATTCAGTATTAAAAGTCATCTTACTCGCATATGGGGGCAAGATGACGAAATTGACATATTCTAAAAGAATTTAAATTTTAAAAAATTCTAGTTTATTTAACAACTTCTAATTTTTACTAATGATAAACAAGGTTTTAGTGAATCTAAAAAAAAATAGATTGCTATTTTTGCATTATCACAGAAATTAGCAAAAATCGACAAACCTTAAGATCGTCATCTTATCCCCCTCTCCCCTAATCGTTAAGTTTTTAATTTAAAATATTATCATAATTATTGACAAAGTAATTATTCAACATGTAAATGGGGAGCCATAATATCGTCATAATAATAAAAATTGCGAAGAAGCTTTACCATCGCGATCGTTAATAATACAATATTTATACTTTTTCCACATCTAGGAAGCAACGTAAATGACTTTATGTAAAAAATTTCAATTAGCCGGTAACAATGGCATGATCTACAAGTGATCGCACTTTAATACCCGTGCTCGCTCTCGCGAAACCGGCGAAATGGAAAACACTTCGCAGTGGGCGTTTACATGCTTTCACACCGTGCAGAAGGTAAGAGCGTGAGTTCGTGAACACATAACTTACAGAAGAAGGCGGCTCGCGCGTCCCAGAAATTAGGGAGCAGCGTAGCAGCGTAGGTTCGGGGCGAGGCTATGGGTCTCACATCTACGTATTCCCCGAGTACTTTCGGGGGCTAATATTCCGCAAAGTATTCGGTTTGTCGTCGCGCCGCTACATTGCGGAACAGTGCAGCGGCGCGACGACAAACCGACTTGCGACGATGCGTCTCGGCTTGAAGGTGAACACGGCGTCACAGGAACTGCTTCTCGTCAAAAACAAACACTTCCTTGAGATGGCGGAAACTTCCGTGGGAGCACTTTGCTACGCCATTGGAGCACTTTGCTCTCGAAAACGTCCGACATTTTAAACGCCACGTCTTTCTCGAGTATACCGGCATTCGGAAAGAAATGCGATGCAGAATCTCGGAACGTCCTCCGTCTCGTTCGCCAACCGCGATGCTTCACCACGAAGAATGCCACGGGATTTTAGGAGAGTTCCCAACTGCTCGATTACACATTCGCCGTGAAGATCTTTCACGGTTTAACACAAATACCTTATCCCGATATTTCTTAAAAGCGGAAAAATGTATGGAAGGCTTAACTGAATCTCATAGAACGATTAAATCTCGCGTCAAAATTCTTTATGTCCCAAATTGAATTTTAAACTGTCCGATGTTATTTTAACCCTTTCGTGCCTGGTGGCACATATATATGCCAAAACTTTCAAAAATTTATGTCTTACACAAAAATGAAGATAACAACTTCTTCCTGGACTCATTTTAAAGATAAATGATAAGACTCTCTCTCTCTCTCTCTCTCTCTTCCTTACTTTTCTTTCACTTTTCTTTTTCTTTGCTTTGTATAAATTTTCTTTCCGTTACTTTATTGTATACCATATATTTTATTTTATTTTGTTTACTTCTTGCTCTATATATTATACTATATTTTCCGTTTGCTAATTTTGCATATTTTGTACATTTTTATGTTTATCCGTATTTTTATTTTTATTATTATTTTGTTATTAGTTAGTAAGTTGGACTAATTCTCTTGTCTCTTTTCTCTGTATATTCAGCCTGTCCTTAGAGGGTTTGCCCTAGGACAGTAATAAACGCTCAATCAATCAATCAATCAATCTCACTCTTCACAAAAAAATTAACACCCTTGGGAATTTCTTCCCTTGATCTGCACACTGTATCAAAGATTCGTAAAATAGAGTAAAAGTGAAAAATGCACATATCTTCCATAAAAATTAAGATTGCGAATCCTTTCTGGGCTCACTTTGAAGGGCAACGTAAGAGCTATTTATAAAAAAAATTGCTTTCAAAATGGCAGATTCAATATGACAAACCAAAATGTAAAATTTTCTTAGATTTAAATAAACTTATACTCCAAGAGTTTTTGGAGTCACTGATTATCAATCTATTAATCAAACTTTCAAAATTCAATATGACGAATAAAAATACTAAATTTTGTTCGATTTGAGAGTAATGTTTTGGTCCTCTGTATTGGATCCGCTATTTAAATTTTAAAATTTTAATTACAGATTTATAATTTGCGACCCTAAAAACCTCTAGCAAGACATGAATTAAATAATGCTTTATTCGTAGAAAAAAGGCAGATACAATTATCAAAAATGTCGATACAATTATGACATTTTATTCAAGCATGTGTAACAAATAAATTCAATAAAATTAAATTTGAAATAAAATGACATAATAATTAAAATTGTACAAAAATTCATTTTTATTTATTTATTTTCTACGGTAAGTTAAAAATTGTAATAATTCTTGCTTAACGCTTTCTTCATAAAATTTTCGAATTTTGAGAAACTCTTTCACAATAATAGCATGTATCTTCTATTTTTACATTTACAGTTACAACAAGTCATCTTTTATTTTTGCATTAACAAGTATTCATCACTTCTATATTTCTTTTTGTCGACATTACATTGATAAAGATTGAATCACCAGCGTCGAATTAATTGACTACCGTATTACGACTTTACGATGAAGAGCGCGGCAATTTAGACGACAAACGGTGCCAGATTATTAAGCGCCAATTATTCGAGGATAATTACTTGACAATTACTCGAGAGTCTAGAACTCGGCGAGAATCTAGAAGCCGGAGGTCGCGCTGTAACGAATAGATCATGTCGTCATCGTCGCACAAATCGATTTCGCGGCACTGCACGTGCAATTGGTCTATCGCACGCTTTCAGATTCCGTATCTCTTCATGTTTAACAAGTATCACTTCATGCCCAGTTTTGCTTAAATCTTACGGGATTGCAAAACCTGATGAGAATAGTCTAGTTAACTATGGCGACATCATCTCGTGAAGCAAAACGCAGCGACTCTTCTTTTAACATTAACGAAACAGTGCTTACTGCTACAAACGACTAGAAATGAAAAATAAGCGATGTGCTTTTATAGTTCAGATTGTCTGGAAACAATGTACTATCCTGCGGCCGACTTTCTGCAATTTCGCGACAATTCAATCATGTTGTAACTATTAATTAGGTAGATATCAAGCAGGATTTTCATCAGTAATTTCCGCAACGTTCTGACACATTGCGAGCGTCAGCCTGCTAGTTGATTTGCATATTATTCCACGGTAGCGTATCGTTATGCATCGTTTTCGCCACCTGGCTGCTTCAGTATGATTATGTGTCAGATTAAAGATACCTATCAATAAAACTGAAATTTTTTTCAGATCTTTGTACTGATAATATCTGTTATAGCTATTATTTATTACAAAATATTTAATATGATGCTTTGCGCTTCAATCATAAAGCAAATATGTTAGAAAATATTTTAATTGCTTGTGAATACAGTAAAATAACTCTCGAATTTTATTTTCCTTAAGCAAGGACCAGTATTACGCTTTTTTTTGTTCTCTTTGCATATCGTATCCATCCAGAGCAAAGTCAGCGCAAAAGGCAATTTCAAAAAACGATTTTTCCGAAAAAAATGTAAAAACGTAAAATGTTTGGACGTAGCAAATAAGAATATGTCACAAATCATAATTGGTCGTGCTATTAAACTGCAATGTGTCTCAATGAACGTAACAATCGATTCTGAACTTATTTATGTTTGCTGGCTTACTCTTTCCTATCTTGGTCTTTCTAAAGTGATCTGAAAAATTGGGGTAGAGTTTCGGTGCAGTGGTGCATGGACAGTTTTGGTGAAAAGTTTGCGCTTCAAGATTTTCCTCAGAAACTGTTTCACAGTGTAAGGAGTTTTTGCAACTTCAGTGTTACGCGAGAAAAACGCTGGAACGTTTTGCGATTAAAGCGTCCCGAGTTTTGAAACTTACTCCCGTCTAGCAATCGACAAATTTGAGACACGAGACGCTCGTTCGTCGAGACAGTGGGATTCGTTATAAAACAGCATAGTTGTCGCGGAAAGACAGGTCGCTGACCACATGAAGAGTTTTAAGTTCATCCATGATCTAAAGTACCATATTTACCAGCTTCCGTTGAACTCCGCAGTTACACAGACTTCTTTCTGAATATTGTTTTAATGCTTTCTAATGTCGATTCCTGCACAATATAAAATTTTCTGTATGGAATACACTTAAAATATTTAAGAAATATATTCTATGAAATGTAACATAATACTTCCTACAAGTATATGTAAATAAAGCTATCAAACAATCTATATACTTATATTTTGAACTCACTTTATAATTCTATAATACTTTTAGGAATACATATTATACAATATTATGAAAAACATGTTTAAATTTGTTCAACTTTTCCGCCTTACAAAAATTACATTAAATTGTAATATATTAAATAACGTGTTTTCACAACAATTAGTACTTTACATTTTTTTTATTATACATTTTTTTTATTATACATTTTTTTTAAAAAAGTTTATCTTTATAGATACTTTACATAAAGATTTTCATAAATTTATGTAGTTACTTAATACTTACATTGTAAAAATACATATATATAAGAAATTTACAGACAAATTTTATGTCTAAATTCAAGATTTTTTTAAACAAGATGTCAGCAGTTTTTCTAAATTACTTTCCATCATTTTTTAAATAGTCTTGTTATTCTATTCTCGTTGAATATAAATAATTATGGAATATAAATAATAATCAAAATAACTTTTGATACATGTATTTAACATGTATCAAAAGTTATTTTTAAAAAACGAGAATTATTTTTTATTAAATCTGTTTATATACGCATTATATAGAAAAGATGATAATACGCCCTTACTCCCACGCCCCTAATTTATATTTTGGACAAAAAGTTTGTAAATAATTAATTTTTTAAAATCTTAATGATTTCATTAGTCAATTTGTTATTCAATCGGTTCTAGATTCAAAGTTATAAAATATTTATTATTTAGAATGTTATTTATAAAAACTGCACTACATTGGTTGAAGAAAAATAGGACTAGTAATGCGATACCTCTCCACAACAAAGATAGATTTAAACAAGTAGTTGTCTTTAAAAAACACACAATGTTTTGTTAAAAAATTATATATTTATTCAAAATAAAGAAAAAATGTTGCAAAATGTATACAAATATATGTATGTACGTAAACAAAATTCTTCCACATGTAGACTGAAAATAAAATACTGAATATCTATAATATATGTAAATTACAGATTAGTAGTAAAACTGCAATAAACTTAATAAATAATTTCTTCGATATGAAAACTTCGAAAAAGAGACCATATTAGGCGTTAGCACGTTTAAGCGATTACATTAGCAAAATTCCACATTATTGTTTAAATTTGCATAATCCGAATTGTGTTGAAGCAAAAATGAATATTAACTAGTAAAAGATGCACCCAAGTGTGCATATATTTGTGTACTAATATGCCCAAGTTTTAAAAGAATATGGGAAAATTGAATGCTAAAATACACCTTGATAAAGTTTAGAAATGTTCAAAAATAAAAATGCCTTGTCAACAAAGGTCGGTATTGACATATTATTGTCAGTACATAAAGGTAAACTATTAAACAAATGATTCCATGAGTAATCATTAGAATTCGTTACCTAATAACCAAGATATTACGAATGACCATAATACCTACAAAGGCAATGGTATCACTCTCTCCTCTACATTAGCCAGACAATTATATGAATCATTCGAAACTGAGGAAATTATATAATTTAAAATGTATGTGTTTATATGTGTATATATGCAGGTTTTATTTATTATCATTACAACAGTTTATATTGACGTATTTCTTTCAATTTTCTTTGCCTTCGTCTTTAATTTACTGTGTGCATAAAATGCAGAGATAATTCTTTCTATTCGCAGAGTAATTCTTTCTATTTTATTGTCTACATTTTGCCCACGCAAGATATAGAGCGCATATCGAAGTGTCGATAGCTCGATAATCTCCGTTCGCCTGTACTACCGTAAGATACATTAACGAGCGTACGTATAATTAAAATAAATGAGCCTTTCCCATTCTCCGACCATTCTCTGCTCGATACCATCCGGAAATTCTAACAAATTGATTGGTCTTCGGTAATCTCTGCTTTCCGCTCCTATATTTTCGAAACTTGTATAAATTGTCAGAAATACGGAAAGAACGCAGCGGTCTAAATATTACGCTCGAATACATTCAAGCATTTGTATTATTATTTCGATAAGAGCTATTCATTACGTATGTACTTTTTTATTTTATATTATTAGCTACTTGTAATTTTTATCATAGCCCGATAAAACATATTTAAGAGGAGAAATTATCCTTTAATTTTCTCCCATAAAATGATCAAATTTTAAAACAGTATTGCAACAAAATAGAATTTTAAAGCTTCTACTTTGATGGTTATGAGATGAATAATTTAACTGATATCTTGATTTGCTATCGCTACAACATGAGAGTAGTTCCGCAGCAAAGATATGAAAAATTTATCTCTTTTAATTATTAATACGCTTTCATAAGCTTTTCATAGCTTTAGTTGAAATAACAATGACATATAATTATCCTCTTTTCTTCCCTACTGCATTTCCTTGTCCCATCGGCTCACATACACGGTTAATTCCGTTTCTATATTTGATTGCATGGCGTGCAATTAATTGCATTCATGCTTCCGTACCATTGAATCCTTAACGAATGTTTCAATCGAGCCGCGATACATCTCTACGCTCAGTGTTCGTTGTAACGAACATAATGAATTTACCAAAAATGTGTCTGCAGCTTTAATTTCTGATTTGTCGTCAAGCTGAGTGGGTACTATCCACGTTAAAACATTTAAGCTGGAATTATCAAGCTCGTCGAGCGAGGCTTGCGGCAATTAACGATAAATTGCATTGAGTTCATCGCTCTCAGATTTCACGGTAAATCCGTGTACAAATGTTTGTTTTATGGAGACAAAGTCTATTTATCTAGTGGCTTGTCGGAAAGAGGTGTTGTAATGTGAAGTGAATATAAGTATGTGAATATAAATTAAACGGGAATATATTATTTTAAGATAAAATTATCAGAAAATATTTTTGTATTTAACAGAGCGAGAGAAAGATGAAGATAGTGATAAACGTAGCATTATACCAGAATAGAATTTTAAGCAATTAGAAAATATAATTGTCTAATAAGTAATTTTACATCATGTCAAAAAATAATTGTAATTAAATTAAACTAGAATTTTATCATTAAAAAATTATAATATCTAGGAATTAAATTTTTTTGGACACATTTAGAGTAAATAATTTTCGACGAAAATGTTAAAACTGATTATAATATAATTTTCACAATTTTCCATGTTATATATTCTCATAAGAGAATTAATTTAACACTCCATGAAAGCGAGTAGCTTTCTGCTTAAATTAAAAAAGTTACATGAAATATTATTTTGTTATTTGCACCTTTTTGATATTTTAATACTACAGAGACTAAATTCACATAATTTAGAAACGTATCGAGCATAAAAAGATTTAGTTTCTAAAATATTATCTCATAATTTTTAGATATTCTGTGTAATAAGACAATAGCGTTAACTAGATTTAAAATAAGTAAACTTTAAAGTATAAATTATCACCGCAATTACATAATAATATTATGTACTTTGCACATATTGGATTAATTTACAACGGCGTTCGCATGAATTTCAGTGAAAAACGACATAGATTTTGAAAGATACTGTTATCCGCTTCTTCATCACCATCATCATGTTATTTATGGCCATATTTCAGATAGACGCTAGACTATTGCACATTATAAGCAACAATGTTCGTTCATGCCTGACATGAGAGGTGTAATCAAGCGAGAAGCTTTTCAGGCGAAGATATTCCAAGTTTCGCGTTAGCACTTTCCCGAACTTGTATCCTGTTCTCGTCCTCGGGCGTTGGTAAGTTAGTAACAGGTTAAATGGACAACGCGAATAGGACGATCTATTTTGAAGAAGCGACTGAGAGTGAACTCTCCGGATCGCGCAGCAGTACTTTATAAGACAATGGCGCGCGCGATTCCCGAGAGAAATCTCTCTCATCTTAAGATTAATATTTTATCATCGCGATAAATAAACCGGCGCATTGACTAAATGCCCTAGTAATTGATTCAAATTGCTCGTGATAATTACTTGGGCAGAGTTAATTTTTGCTGCACGGTCCTGTAAACAGAGATTTACGGATTATTAACGTATATTCAGCTTTTTAAGGGTCATTCCACTTGAGCAAGCCCTACATTTATTAATGCGTATCAAACTAGCGTGCAATTGGAATAAATTTTGACGTCTAATTAACCCTCGGTTATAACATTTGCTCATGATGTCAAAGATTCAGCAAGACAGTTTGCGTCGCTCATTACCTTTGCTATATATATAAAAAAAAAAAAAAAATNAAAGAAATGAAGAAAATTCAGAATAAAAGTAAATTAAAAATAACCATTCTGTTGATTGAAATGATTGCGACGGCAATGTAAACGATTTCTCTACTTCCACGTGAATCGAATGTCAGGAACCGCTTTTGTGCCCACGACACTTGATGTGAAACGGAAGACGCGCGAGGTCTGATTGCGCTGACAATCTAGCTTGCTAAACCTGACTTCGCGATTTGCTGTCCATTTTGTAGACGACGCGCGCGACGGCCCCATCCATAAGCTTCCATTTAAACATTTCCATGACGGGGCTCGTTCCGTTAACGGCGTGACAGACGCGGCATTATCGTACATTTTGACTATTTCAATCTTCCTGTCCATTGCAATTCGCGCGGGCAAAAAAATTGTAGATTTACGGGCGCGTGTATATATCGAATTAAAAAATATAAAAAATAAAGCGACGCTGCATATAAGTCCGAAAAATTATTGCGATGTATAAAAAATGACTTTTTGTATCGAAATTGTAGCGCCGCGTGCGCGCGCGCGTGTCAAAATTAATTCAACCCTCGGGTGTCGGCCCTTTAGTTTTCGGCGAAACTGTCAAAACGTTGATTTTCCGTGTAGCCCGTATGTCCAGTAAATGCAAGATAATGCCGCGCGATGTTTACATGTTTAACATTTCAACATATATCGAGTGTTCCGTTTCTGACAACAGATCCGGAATTTCCTCGTTCCCACGGCGGAACTATCCTTAGCGAGGTATTTCCATGGCAGCCAGCAAGCTATGCATATACGGATACGTGTCTGCGCTGGTACGGGGTGTCTCGTTAGTAATACGATTCTCCTGTTGTCTTGTAATCGTATTATTTCTGCGAAATATGCCAGGGACGATTGTACACAATATACGTCGCCATTCGGTCGATTTGCATCCTCGCCGAAATCGCATTCATTATCTTCTTATCCGCGACGAGATCCATGTAAATAGCGGCAAACTATCGCTGCATCACTATACGTCATCCTGTATGCCGGATGACGTTGCGAGTCATGACCATAGTGACACACATACATACATACATATACACGCGCTCGAAACAGGACAGAAACTATACAGGCCGGCGAATGCATGCGTAGGTACTTGGCACAATTCGGTTGAGAAAGTACGGGGCGGATGCCGAGCGCCACAGTTTCCTACCGTGCAGCCGCTCTCGCAGTCATTGCGCAAATAAACGCGACTACATTAGGATTCAGTATTCGCAACGCTATGCTCCGATTGTAACGCAACTGTCGTCCTTGTTATCCCTGTGAGAAATCGAACATTCTCGTTGGTAATCTAATTAAGAAAACGGTATGTTCCTTTCTGTGTTTGAAAGAAACAAATCGCGTCTCCTTGTAAGGATGTTCAATACATATTTTTGAAATAACAAAAATTTTACAAATTCTTTTTACATATGTTTGGAGATTTATAAAAAAAATCCGGAATCGGTTTACTGAAGCGATCAGCAGTAAGGATTTTAATAATCAAAGGTTATAAGAATTTTAAAATTTGCAACGAATTGACTTGTGACTTTATGAGAAACGTGTGATCTCGTTGATTTCAGTGATTAAAGTAGAAAAAATAAAAGAAAAAAAATGATAAAAGTTAGTTTAAAATTTGCAAAAGAAGAGGAGAAGGTGATATTATGATCACTCATTAAAAATAACTTTGTTAATAATGAACATTTTGAGTTACAAACTTAAGGATTATGTTCATCAAATTGTTCTTCAACAGATTCTAGACTTAAAGTTACGTTATACTTATTAAATTGAATACAATTTATAAAAATGTAATGACACTGCATAACGGATCAAAGAGAAACAGAGATGGTAATATGGTCCACCATAAGAATAAATTTAAAAAACTTTAATTTAAAAAATACTGTTTCTTTTTATAAAATTATATATTTCAAAATTAAGAGAAAATGTTGTAGAATATATACAAATTGCAAAAAATGTATGTACACATAAACTTTTCGTACATATGTAGACTGCAGTACTGAAAATTAATAATACATGTAATTCTAGATTAGTAGATTGTAAAACTGCAATCAATTATCGAATAACTACTTCGATATGTAAATTTTGAAAAACAGGTTGATGCGAATAAGGATTTATTTATTTTATTTCAATATAACAATTTTTTCTTAAGTGTGGAGTTATTTTAATGATAATTTTTAGTTTCTACGAAGAAAATTACATAAAAAAGTGTAAAAATAAAATGATCCCTAAATGGTGACAAAACTTTTGAAAATTTGTATACACCTTTAGATTTATTTAATTTTTGACAAACGTTATTTAAAGACTTTATTTTGACAAAATTGCTGCGTTATAATGTATCATCTTATTGTTAGTGCAATTATTCAAAATTTTCATCAATTCGTGCTATTATACAATACTATTGTATAATAATATAGTAATGATGCTTTATACAATAATATTAGCACAATGTGCCTATCGGGGAATATAAATCTCGTAATATGGTGTAATGATATGAAATATCATTTCATATCAATGGAAATGGAATTATTTGTCAAAGAATTTCGCGTCCTTATCAACATATTTTTCATTAAGTATTGCCGAGTGGTATGAAATAAATGTATCTTCTCTGAAGTTATCTATCTCGTAATTTTGAAAATTCATTATGATTATTTTTAATATTTTGTAATATTTTTATATGATTATGACATTGTCACAAG
>QKQZ01050621.1:0-17700 GCA_003595255.1 Solenopsis fugax
GGCGGCGCGACGTCGCCGACAATAACGCGCGACGCGATAGCGGAGCTTTCCATTCCCGCGTGTTATTTAACTTTCTGACGCTTGATATTTGCGCGGCGCGCGGGCGGAGTCTCGTTGCGCTCGCGAAATTACAAATCGCGCTCCTTCGAAATTGCTGCTGCGCCCTGCCCCCGTCGGAAAGGGGAACGCGGGGGCGCAACGTTAAATCCGCGTTGCCCCCGCGTGATCCCGGAATTTCATCTCGGCGCTCCTATCAAGCCCCGCATAAGGCGCGTATACAAATTATACAGGATATTGCAGCATCGTCGTCGTCGTTGGAACTTCGATACTTCGGGGAACAATGTTGACTTATTAACTGCTACGAGCAAAGAGCGAAATAATTGAGGCGTTCGTAGCGTTGTTGAAGCGAAGCGAGCTCGCGATTCGTCGGTGGATCCATCTCTTCGAGAGGAAGGAGATTCACTTTAAATACGTAGCTGCGTCTAAAAGCGGATCTTACGCGCGGGTATTACATGGACGGTACACACCGCCGTCGATCCCGGTTCCTTTCAGCGCCTCATTTTGCCGGTATACATCGGCAAGTCCCCGCCGGGAACGTCGCGTCGCGGTGAAAGAGCCGCAGCGCGGATTATTGTAACGCCGCGTCGTCTCGCGCGATTGAAACATCCGCGCGCGCGCGGATCAGACGCGCCGGGGCACAGTCGCTTTGGCGGGAATTGCGGATCCGCAATTTACCGGCCTTTTTTCGCCGCCCGGCGGTCCCCGGGCGGATGGATGGATAACGAGAAAACTTTTTCGCTCAGGACGCCTCGTGGCCTTTACATTACGTCGTAACGTGCCGCACAACTCACGGTTGTCGTTTTTTGTTCGCCCCGCTCGCGTCCGCGTTCACGCTCTCTCGCGTTCGCCGTTCACCGGTCCATTTCGCACGATCGAGCGCCATACGTTTTGCCGGAGGAAAACATTGCTCTGTCAAACGCGCACCAACTACAGCGCGGCCGCGCCACCCCCTCCTCCGCTGTGATGTATAAGCACAATTGTTTTGCATATTGCCACCCTCGGGCACGTTCAGTCGTGCGCCGCGCCGCGCCGTTCAATCTTGAACGATGCGCATCTTGAACGATCGAATTACATGGTTCGACAAAAGAAAATTTTTTTTTCGACACTAGAATGAGACTCGTCATTACCTACAGTTTCTTGGGTGCTGAATACGAATTTCATGTTCAAATTGCTCCATTACTTTATAATTTTAAGAAATTTGCTGTTAAGGTTGCAAAAAAGAGCCACTTGCATTTGTATATATTTTGCCGTATTATGATTACGATATATGACGTGCTGAAAAAGTTTTATTGCAATCAAAATTAAGTATGTTGTAAGGACTTTCAGACCTTAAAAGGAATTTCTTGTGTCGATGTTGTAGTTAATAAGAATATTCATTGTTAAATGTGAGGTACGTATGTACAAGAGTCCTATATACTTTTAAAATTCAAACATGATTTAATTTTCATCAGCTACATATATACTATTTCCATCAATTTTAGATTCATATTCAGTATCATGAAAGACTTCTATACATAATTTTTTTCAAAAATTGGGACATTTTGTGAATTTTTACATCCATCATATTGAATTCATTTTGAATTTGCAATTTTGACGTCGAATTCGTATTCAGTGACCTAAAAACTCTTAAAATTTAAAGAAATATAGTTAAAAGCTTTGGTAAACCGTTAATAATCTAATTCACAATTTTTCTGCAATAAACTTCATATTTAATATATGAATTTCTTATTAATAGAAAGTATCTTATTCATAAAAAATATAAAAATTCTTTTCGAGGGATAAAAATTCCAACATACTTAATTTTGATCGCAATAAAACTTTTCCAGCCTCTCATATTATAATTACAATAAAATTTAAACAGCCCTTTTTGCAATTTTAATTGCAAATTTCCTAAAATTGTGACGTAATGGAGCAATTTAAAAACCAGATTCGTGTGCAGTGTCCAAAATATTACAGAAAACCCTGACGGAAAAAATTCTACACAAATTTGAAGTGCAACAGAAATGTACAAAAAAATATTAGAATTGAAACACTTTCGTTAATTTTAATAATTAAAAATTTATTTTTATGAAAAAGTAAATATATTTATAAAAAAAATTAATATTTCTATGAAAAAAAAATTTCTACATTCTATTTTTAGAATTTCTTACTTATTCATAAAATTGTTCCGCCAGGGTACGCTACTTGGAGATGATAAAAATTTATAGAATTTTTTCCGCCAGGAAATCACTAGTCTTTTTTTAGTGTTATTTCTTTTGTTGAACTCTCTCTTATCGTTATGCGATTGCGAGCTATGTATCAGAGATACACGTTTATTTATTATTTATCTGTGGGACGTATTGAGGGATATATCGACACATTTGAACCCTTATTATGAAAGACTTCTATACATAACTTTTTTCAAAAATTGGAACATTTTTTTGAATTTTTACATCCATCATATTGAATTCATTTCGAATTTGCAATTTTGACGTCGAATTCGTATTCAGTGACCTAAAGACTTTTAAAATTTACAGAAATATTTTATTAACCCTTATTATGAAAGAGATCACTAAAGGAAAGTCGCCAATACCGATATAACGACATCCTCTTATTTTTCAGAAGCTAAATATTGTATTTTAGTAATACTAATAAATCTTAGAATGTAGAAAATCTCTAAATATAATCTTAGAATCAAAGATTTTCAAAGTTAAAATGATTGTGACGAATATTGCAAACATGATGAGCAATGCTGCAAAATATTTGGCATTTTAGTAATTTAGTTTGAGAGTCTAACATATAATTATTTTGATGACCTAACAAGATTATTTTCAGATCTATATCTAATTAAATTTTTAGATACTTTTAAAACCGTTCTTTCTGTGTAAATATCCTGTACATAAAAATGATACACTTTGATGCGACGTTAAAAACATTATATAGAAATATTATTATAGATATAGAAAATAAACTCATTCTTCAAACATTAATATTCATATTTTGAGAAATAAAGTAGTAAAAATAAATAAATATGCTCCCTCCCTCCTGCCTCTGTCTTTCCATAATCCCTAAAGCTAGATGGGTCGCGGAAGTTTGCCATTTTAAAAAATGAGTCGCGATCCTCATAAGTTCGGAAAAGCCTGGCTTAGATAATTAAAGAAGTAAAAACCCGTACTTTATACATTCACGATTATTTTCTGTATAAAATCTACTAAAAAGGAATCTTTTAAAGCAAGAATAAAATTTACACGATTTTCTTTTATAAATTGCATAGCTTAAACAATAGTGAATATATTATTAATGATATTAAGTCATTTTACATATTTGTTCTAAAACTGTTTTATTTCTCTCTTTCTTATTTTTTCATAATACAATTTTAAACATAAAATCAGAATGTAGCGTAAACTAATACATCTGTCGATGAGACAGACTATAAGATAGTAAAAACCATATAGAATAAAGACAGCATTAGGAAATTTATCTTATGTCTTTTATCTCTATTAAGTTAGTAATCTATAATCTAATCTTTTGATCCTCTTATCTAATTAAGGATATTAAGTTCCGCAATAAATTCAGTGTTTTAAAGTTGCTAACGAGCATCAAAGTATTATTAAATTACTTGTCAATTTAACTTGTGATATTATATTGTGTATATATATATATATATATATATATAGATATATATATCTACTCTAGTTTCAATTTATCAAACATTGACAAATAATCGACGCGCAGTTTGTCTTGTTTTATGTACAAGATATTTACACAGAAAGAACGGTATTGAAAGTATCCGAAAATTTAATTAGATACAGATCTGAAAATAATTTTGTTAGGTCATCAAAATTCATATGAAAAAAATATTATTAGACATCAAAATCTGCTGCTGATCGATAATGGCCTTCTCTCATCTTTATATTTGGTAATTTCATCGATTATAATTTCACTTATTACTGTTTTATTTTTAGTCTTGTTTAAGAAATACAATATCCGAGAAGCGGTATGTCGATATCGGCGATCTACCTCTATTGAATTTTCTACGTATGCTGAATTTGTAGTGGAATCTGGGTTAATTTGATTAGAACATTGTCCTTATCAAAGGTATTCGCCATCTCCTTCCTTCGGTATCCGAATGCAGAGCATAATTCGAGTGTTAAACGGATACGCTGACGAAAAGCGGAAATGTAGCTTCCCGCTTATGCGTGAGTCTCGAAGAATCGCGTTAATTACAGCCTCATTCCGTACTCATTAAAGAGGAGACGCCTGTGAGAAAAATTATTTATTGATGCGCCTTCTTTAATACAGTTATCACCCACGGTTTACGAACCATCTCGTATTCTAAAGCCGAGGCACATGCGCTTGAAGCGCTTTACAAATTTTCATCGCGCATAATAATCCCCCGCGAAACTACATCTGCGCACCGATATCCCATCGCGGAACTTTTTTTTTTATCCACGCCCGTCATCCGAACGCGTCCGTCGACGGCCCGATTGGCATTGCAAATGCATTAATGTATGCTCTTACCGCGTTCGTTAATTTGCCTTTGTACCCGGAAATTTTCCTTCGTCATCTCACTCTCCTCTCTCTTTCTCGCCGGAATTTCAATCTTGGAAATATTTTCCCGGCCGAGAAGTGCCGATCCATTTTTTCTCTCTTTCTTTTTCTTTTATCATGACGCTGTCCTTTATAAACGCCCGAGGGAAAAAAAACATCGCTCTCTTTTTTTTCAATCTCGTCCTTCATAATAAATCTCTGGTGGATTCTAATCGGCAATCCGCTTGACTAAATGCAACTTCACGGTCGTTTGCAGTCGCATCTTCATTCGTCTTTACATTCGCGGACGCGACAAATCTTCTTGTCTGTTTCCAGCTGAATTCACGGGAAGATTTGCCGCGAAACAGCCGTTTCGCGACATTGAAGCTTAATAAATTTCTTTTACATTTATGTGCTCTATAACTCATTGAAACGCACCGCCCCACCAGCAAAAGCTTCCATACGACCGTTATTGGACCGTGTGTGCAGGCTGACGTAAATCCTCCGTATCTTCGCCATTTTTCCGCTCGACTTCCTTTGTCGCGCACATAATTTATTATACCTCTAAATTTACGTAATTTATCGTCCCATTTAAATCATCCCTCTGGAATTTTTGCAACAACAAACTGCATAATTGTTGCCGCATCTACAGTCCGGCATTCAGTTCGATAAGGATTGTATAATTATTTTTCTGATGCTCCATTCTGTTTACTTGACCTGAATAAAGCCTTTGAAAATATATGTGTCACGTTTCAAAGCATTAAAAAATTTAAACATCTCGTAGATTGTTCTGTTATTACACGGAAAGAACAATTTTACTGTAGTGTCTGAATATTTAGTTAGATACAGGGCAGAAGTTATGTTGCGCTATCAAAATAATTATGTGAGAGATTCAAATTAATACTGGTGCAAAAAGTTTCAATAATCTAGTAATCAGTTTAAACGTCCGATATAAATTTTTTAATGGTTCAACATAATTATTTTCAAATCTGTATTTCAGTGAAATTGTCCTTTTCGTGTACGTTTGTAAAATTTGAGCATAATTCTCTTATTAATTTATTATTAACATTAAATTAAATTTTTACGTACATCAATAAAACTAATAAATAAAATATTCTTACAAAAGTTTATTTGGATCTATCTTATTTGTTTAAAAGTTATCCAAAATTATAGCAAATAGGATCGTTTTTGTTGCATAAGCCAACTTTTTCGTTGTTTTGTTTTTTCCGTTTTTTCAGTTGATTTTAGGGTCAAAATTTCGAATGCGCACGATCAAAATTTTTTGTTGATTAGGTAAAAGAAAGAATAAGGCCTAAGACGTCTACAGTTTTTAAATTTCTATAACTTTTATCTGGCATCGTAGAGTCAAAACATCCTACAATTTTATATGTAAAATTTGAGCACAATTCTCTCGTTGGTTTATAAAAGTTATTTAAAGTTTTTTGTTTGCTTTTGATTCTTATTTAAAAGATCGCGTTTTTGTATATACTTATTTGCAAATTTGATGAGAAAATAACATTACAAATTAAATCAAATTTTTACATATACTAATAAGACTAATAAATCATGCTAAAAGTTATTTACTAAACTGCTCCCAAATAACATTTTTGCTGTATAAATCAGTATTTTTAAGCGAAAATTTTTATTGTATTCTTCTTCGCAGTTGGTTTTAAAGTCAAAGTTCGGGATAAAAATTCACAACCAAAACTTTCTGATTAGAAAAAAAGAAACCTGCAGAAGCTTGCAGTTTTTAAATTTCTATAATTTTTATTGTAGAGTCAAAACATCTTATGATTTTGTGTAAAATTTGAACATAATTCTCTTATTGGTTTAAAAGTTATTTAAAATTTTTTGTTGGCTCTTGATTTTTATGTAAAATCGCGTTTTGGAATAACTTTTTTGCAAATTTGATGAGAAAGTAGCGAATTAAATCAAATTTTTTACATATACTAATAAAACTAATATTCGTGCAAGGGTTCATTTAGATTCACTTATTAATTTAAAATTTATTTACCTAAAACTGCAGCAAAATAGAGTCATTTTCGCTGCATACGCCAAATTTTTTTGTTTTGTTCTTTGCGGTTGATTTTAGGGCCAAAATTTGGGATTAAAGTTTGCAACCAAAACTTTTTGTTGTTTAGAGAAAAAAAGAATAAACCTGCAGTTTTTAAATTTCGATAACTTTTAGCTGATATTGTAGAGCTAAAACATTCTAGTATATCGAGTTTCGTTTTTCTTCACCACATTTTAACGCGATACATTATCCAGATCATATAAAATTCGAAGCATAATTTCCTCAACTAATTAATGCGGAACTCCTATCCGCTATCACAATTAAACGTATACGTGCGAATATGCAGAAACGTGGTATTAATTCGCATCGCTTTAGCGATGTTATGCCTGTCCTTCGCTCACTGTTGCATCCGTAATTTATGACGTAACCAAATTTATTTCGCTTGTTATCATCTCCATGCGCGGGACCTAATGAATATCGCACACGCGAGAAATGTAAACAATCCCTTTAGGGTAACAATTGTCACGGAACGAATGAACGTATGCAAATTGTCAAGCGGCGTACTGCAGTTGTGCGCAAAACGTACGTACAAACCGAAATGATAAATCAGCAAAGCTTTGCGCAAAATTATGCTGTCTTCAGATAAACAGGAGTCTCTCTCTGCGCTCCGTTCGCATTCCACGTCCGTTTAGAGCTTCAGCTTATCTCGATACAAACAGTACGCATTATAACGTACACATTTATTTCTAACAGATTTGTTTTTTTACTAGCGCCATTTACGTTTAGGAATGCATCTTTGATGGGATCGACAGCGCATCACTGTCCTGGTAATATCTCCTTCTCCCACGTGTTTCCGTCTACACGTGCGCCGGTAAATGCGGGCCATCAATTTCACTTTGTATCCAGAAGAGAGATTTTGGGATAGCTTCCCGTCCCGTTTATTCCGTCACTCGCTTCCCTCCGAACCCATTGAAGGGGGCAAAAAAGAAAACGGACGATTTCACCTTTGCCCTCCAAACTCTTCAGCTTGTCCCGGAGATACTCCACGAACTCCCGGCTCATCGTTCTTGTTACTCTTAAAAGGGTGGAAGATATTTTATAGGGGACACGAGGGATAATCGCAGCATCAGTTGTCGTCTCGTTGAATTCAAGAACGTACACTTCGTGTTCCAGATCTTAATTTTAACGAATTTTTCAATCAGTTTGAAACGAAAATGACTTTCTCTGCAATAAAAAAAGAAGACGTCGGAAAATCGTCGAAATGCTAATGTCTCCTAAAGTCTATTGCTTCTAAAGAATCTATAAGGTGACAGTCCCAATTATGAGTCATTTAAGGTTAAAATGATTTTCATTAATTTAACGATCAAACATTTTAAAAAGTTGTTAATGTCAATGTAAGCAGTAAACATAATTTTAAAGTATATGTGATTATACAATATATTTAATAAACCAATTTGTGACTTTTGAAAAAATATTTAAAAATATTTTTAAATTTATATGGTTCCTAATGAGTCTGGGGATGGGGGGGCACAATGAAATGTATATTATTGTATGTTAATGTACGTTAATGTTTATTTTTAATATGTTTTATTGTATGTTTATTGTACTAAAAATATAATCTATTAAAATTCTCATAATAAAGGAATTATTAAAGAGGTATTTAAAGAGCCTATTAGAGAGGTTAATAAAGGTACTTTTCGCTTTTTTCCTAAATATCAGCAATGATTAAAAAAGTGATTTCATATTGCAATAATTACAAAAAAATTTTCTGTAATTTTATTAACAAACGTATGTCTGCAAAAGCATTTAATTTTGTAAACTTGACTTATAATTAGGACTCGATCCCTAATTGGGACCATCACCTTAGTTCCAATCGGTAAGTAAATCTCCAACTTCGCAGTTCGAAGTATAAAAGAAAAAAGATTTCCCCGCGCCGTCCTGCAAATAATGAGAATTACGATCACGTCTGCGCGGGCGACTGATTTCGAAATAAAATTCGTTCTATTCGCCGAAAGATTATAATAATTCACCGGGCACCCGGTTACGCAGTCCGCCCACGAACCGTTTCGCGTTCCTGCCACCCCCTCGCCCGCGTCCGAAAGGAGCCCAGACAGAGGCAATAATCCGGCCATAAGTCTCATCCCATCGCAGATAAGATTATTGCGCGACTATTACTCGAACTGAAAAGCGCTCGATTGAAACGGGCGGGGATCTAACAGTAAGCAGTAGAGAGTAGAGACACGGCGTGCATCCATTTTCAATGTGGATCCCTTAATTGCGGGAACAAATTTATAATTAATTTCCTTAGCACGGCGAGTATTAAGCAAAAATTTTAAATACAAGCGCAGTAACGAGGTAGAACTTTTGCAATTATTTTTGCCGACTGAAGTGCACAGGGTGCAGTCAAAGTTTGGCCGAAAACGTAATTGCCTAATTTTCTAAAAGGTTAGGATGGCTCTTGTGCAGTAGTGTGACATTTCATTATCCCAAATTAGCGCAATTAATGGCCACGCTAATGTCATTGAAATAACAAACTGTAACTAGTTTCAAAGGTCAGCGCGCATAATTATTCTCGCGGACGGAGTGCCTATCGTAAAATGTAAAGGCTCTAAATCGGCTCGTGTTTAAATCGGATTCCAATTTAATATTTAAATTTTGCCGTATTCGACACACGCCGTGCCAAATTGCATCAATCGCGACACGCCGACGGTCGGGCTCGCTGCATCAAAGCGAAGCCGCGCAAATTTCGGCGAGGGGGGTTTTAATGGCGACTCGTTGACGGAGTAAACGTGCCTTCGCTTGAACCAGGGATTAATATCTCGGATTTTCTCGCCTCGACCTATTTACTCCGTGTCCACGCTTTAATTTACTGCTCCGGAGCATCCGTGCATCATCAGATGTATTATGTACATTCGCGGAAAGCATCGCGGCTGACGCGTGTATGTATATATATATGCAGTCACATTCAAGTTTCCAGATGTGAGAGAGATCCTTTAGTGTCTGATAGGATAGGATAAAGGCAGATAATTTAAAAGACTTATTTTTAAACAATAAAAATATAAATAAAAAAGGCCAATGAGAGTCAGCGCGGATAACAATGCGCAATCAAAGAACCTGATACAATTTAATCAGTTTATTATAATAGCAGTTTATATCAAAACAATACAACGAACGTTTCGACTCGCTTTGGAGTCATCCTCAGCATGTTAGTAATCGTAAGTAAAAGAAAAAAAAAATCTAGCCGACATCAGTCCATGTAGCAGAACGCAGTCGAGGCACAGTCGGTTTGCCAAACTTTACTTATTTTTAAATTGATCCTTGTGATCATCCGGGGTTTATTGAATCTCAAAAATGTTTAAGGCTCTATATCTTTAAGTTTTCTCACACACACACACACACACACACACACACACGCACGCACGCACACACACACACACACGCACGCACACACACACACACACGCACGCACACACACACACACACACACACACTTCTCTTTTTTTTTAAATAATTCTCTTTATTTTTCAGAATAAATACTATTTTTGGAACGCGAACTTGCACTTTCTTTCTGAAAGTGTTATATCTGTAATGTATAAATTTTTATAAAAAAAGATTAAAAATTAAAAAGTTCAGATTTTTTTAGTAAAAATTCATCGTTCAAATATTTTTACTTTCGCGATTTTTTTAATATATTACAATTAATCTTTTTACAAAGCCGCTGTATTTCTTTATATTTTATAATGTTTGAAGTGTATTCAGTAATTTTTTTACTTCGAAGAATGAAAACTGCGAATACTGCAACCGGTTAAAAATACGCTGGGGTCATTTTGCCCCCATTGCAGAACTTTCAAGAGATGTGATCACGAAGAATTAACATTACTCCTTTATAAATAAATACTAAGACTTTTAATTTATGTAAATCTCTTAAAAACATATTAACTATAATGTGTCTCCAAATTAATAAAAATCTCCAAAAGTTATGTTCAATCTTAATATTAATCCTTTATTTGCACATAGGTACAAATTCGCATCAGCATTCTTTTATAGCTGCTACTTTTTCAATGCAGGACTTTAGTTTAATAGATTTTTTACTAATATAAACCATATTTATCGATATTAATCTACTGAAGCCAGGTTATTCCTTACCTTTTTACTTCACTTTTTAGAAAAAAAACCATCCAATTAGCTTTATTGCAAGTGGAGTTAGGAAAGTTGCGCGATGCGAATTCTCACCTGTGTGCTATGTAAAAATCCGAAAGATGTATACAAACGAAGGATTAACGAAAAAGTAAAAAGTACAAAAATAATGGAGTTTAAATCGAATATAATATGGGTCAAATTTCAGAAATAGTAATAAACACAATAATTTACATAAAGTGTAGACATTGTGTTTGTTTACGTAAACTTTGGTTACGTAATCGAAATATGGTTTAAACATAATTACAATCTTTATTACACATAAAAATAAAATAACATTATTGTACGTGGACAATAAAAGTGTAAAATTAAATCTTAAATTTATTAAATTATTATGTTTTATTATTGTTAAATTATTGTTATAAACATTATTATCTAAAATAAATATTATTACTCATTTTAGATTACACAAATATATGTATACATATATATGTATACGTATATATATACATATAAAATAAAATCCGTTGTATATATGATGAGAAATTAATTGAAAATATGGAAAATTTATAATTATATTGTATTTGAACAAAAGTTTGTAGCGGTACATTTGTGGTTGAATAAATCTATCTACAAATATTTAAATATTTTCTTTAAATTTCATTTGAAAACGTTACAAATTTTTGTTTCATTCCAATATTTTTGATACAAAATAAATATTATAATATATTCCATATTTTCTACTCTTTGAAACATTTCATATTGTCTGTATATCTTCATATGACAAACTAAACCTTATATCAATAAAGAAGTTAAGAAATGCGATTAAGCCAGCATGTAATATTATTCATACAACATTATTAAAAGCATCCATCACATCCATGGAATACAAACATTAAAGAATTTACTTTGAGCTTGTGAAAACAGGGTTAAAACAATGTTGTACCATCTTCAGAAGCAATAAAAATAAGTAAGTACATGTACATCGAAGAAAGCGGTTGTCGCACAAGGTTTGCTGTTCATTGTAGCACGGTTTGCAACAACGTTATTACAATAACTTCCAGTGTGTGATTGCTACTTGAATACATTGCTTTCTTTTAAAAATAAACCTCTGTTCCATATTAGTAGTTTATTCCATATTATCTGCTTTTACCCTATATGTTTCACGGTCCTTCAAAAATTCATATCTTCCATAAAAATAAAGATAGCGACTTCTTTCTAGGATAATATTAAAGAACAGGACTCGTCACAAAAAAATCAACACCTTTATAAGTTTTATCCCTTGATATCTCCTTCATATCTCGTCAAATACTCGTAAAATAAGGTAAAAATAAAAAATACATATATTTTTCATAAAATGAAGATAGCGAAATCTTTCTGGGCTCATTTTGAAAGTCGACGTAAGTACTTATGAAAAAAATTGCTGCTTAATTTCAGAATAGCGCATTTAATGTGGAAGATCAAAATACAAAATTTGTTGGATTCGAATAAAACTTATTTTCCAGGAGTTCTTCGAATCGCTGATTACAAATTTATTGATAAAAAGTACTTATGGAAACAACTAATGTTCCAATTAGTAGTCTTATAAACCTCGAAAAATAAGTTTTATTCAAATCCAAGAAAATTTTACATTTTGATTCCCTATATTAAATCCGCCATTTTGAGTACAGATTCATAATTGGCGACTCTATGAACTTTATTAAGACACGAATTATTAGTTATTCCTAGAAAAATTCCAGACACGTATGAAAGTGTTAATAAAGCTTTCTCTTTATCTCTATTTCATTCTAAAATCTATAAATGATCAAAATTATTGGCCACAGAATATGAAGATCACAGAAATTAGTATTAAGACTTTTGTTATTTATTGTATATAAATGGGGTAATTAAATTATATTTAGAAGGATGCAATATAAAAATATTTGTAGATAATATGTGTAAATTATGAAAGTGAAGCGGAGTCAGAGAAAAAAATAAATATGGCATTATAATATAGTAGAAGAGTGGATGAGTATAAATAAGCAAATAAAAAAGAATACAGAAATAACATAATACAATACATAACAGAAGTATAAGAAAAGCTTTTTTATTTTTGGATTGTAGTATTAATAATTTGACGTCTTTTTTTCAGTTACAATTTTAATTATTTGACTTGTCAATCATTGTAAAATAAACATCTTTACTTTTATAATTCGGTTATAATACATTGATGGTTATTATTTTGACACTGAGAATGACTGAATAAAGATCGAAACGTTTATCAAACATTGTCTATAGTTATTAGCATTAAAATCTTCGCTCGTAACTTGTTATTGTTTTTATTTTTTTATTTTTAATCCTATTAAGTGATACTTACCAATTATTTTTATTATAAGAAAAGAGCAGAGAGGTAATATTACAATAAAATATTTAAATGAAATTGAGATAGAACGTGTCAAAAGAATGAAATAATTATTCATAATATTAGTATAGTACTTATTGATGATATACTCCAATATAAAAATCACTATGCCAAAAATGCCAAAAAAATAGGAACAAAAAACGAGTTTTTTTAACTAAGATAAGTAATTTAGTATCAGAATGATGTACTGTGTATAAACCACACTAAATGTACTGTATATAAATCAATCACAGCACTTCATTTCAAGTATTGTGCAACGCTGCCAATCGATATGGAAGAAACACAGCTGATTGTGAGTAAATTGCAAAAAGCGAAAAATTGAGAGCCATGAGAATCATATTACATTGTAATAGATATACCAAAGTAAAGCTTATGCTACAAGCGCTGCAGTTTATGTCCATGAGGCAGGAATATTTTAATGTGTGTATATTTATTTTTAAGATCTTAAAAAGAATTCTACTGGAAGCGTTAAGAAATAAATTAGAAATAGTAGGAGATCAAGGTGAAAGACAAATAAGACAGGCCGAGGATATTCCGGGAAAAAATTTTTATATGTATATAATTATATATAAAATAAGCATAATTATACATGAAATATGTATAATTATATATATTTTAATACACATGGACATATTTTATATATAATCATATATAATTATATATAAATATATAATACATAAAAATTGTTGATAATTATGTATAATGATGCACATAATTTTATATAATCATTATACGTATAATTACATATAATTATATTGGAATATAATTATATGTAATTAATATTTTAACATATATGGACATATTTAATATATAATTGTACATAACTGTATATAAAAAATTTTTTCCCGGGATATTGTAATGCAATTCAGTAGAAGTATGTTCTACGAAGCAGTGAGAATGTACAATGCCTTACTAGCTGAGATAAAGCAGTGTGAAGGAGTTGAACCATTTAAACGAATGTTAAAAGAGCATATTTTAAGTAACATAATGTAATTGGGTATCAAATAACTGAGAAAGCTAACATGAGGACCAATCAATCTTTCCCTCTGTCTTTACTAAAGTATCTCCCACTCTCGCCATGAACTGATTTCATGAAGAACGTTCGGAGGTGAAAGCGGCGGAGTCGAAGAGAAACTGCTCGTACTTGTAACGCCGTTCTCGCACGCGAATCTTTTCACGAACGGCGTCTCTTTCGTCGAACACACGCGCCCGTGTGTTTCCATTTTCTTGCGATTTCGCACTAAGCCCCCGCACCGTTCCCCCGTAATGGGAATTTATTTCCAACTACGTGATAGCTCGCTCGGGGAATACGAAAATGAATGCCGTGATCGTAAAATAACAAGCTACGCCATGAACCGGGACGAACGTGCTCGTACATACAAAAATTCGGAACTTTTTTTCTTTCTCTTTCCCTCTCACTTGTTCAAGTGTATGTTGTTATTTTTATTTCATTTTATTTTATCTTTCTTTGGCGTTTCGATATATCTTCTTCCTTTGTAATATTTTAATTCCCAGACGAAAGTCAATTACGAGATCGTCAGCCAGAACAAAATTCGCAAACTCATGGTACGAAATTAATATTTCATCCCACGTCATCGCCATCATCCCCCAGAATTTTATGGGAGCCTCGATAACCGCCGATTGTTATCGGCAGTCGCATGACGCGCATTTAATTTTTAATGCAATTGGAAATGTCGAATCGAATAACTCTCATTTTCGCCTCTCTCCTTCTTTTGTCTCCCCTTTGTCTCTCCGTCTCCCCCTTTTTTTTTGTCCAATTTCTCCCCTCGTGCTCTTTACGGTCACATTTTTTTCATCGACTCTGCGACGAAAACGCGACGCCGATACGTTAAGGGAACTTTGTAATTTCCAGCGCGAATCGTAGAACGACCATTTCGACGAGCAGACCTTTCCCAATTGCGCTCGGTGATGCAATTAAAGTCGAGCCGCAGCAAACGAGATCTATCGATCCTTCCGATATAATTGTTTCCCTGATGCGACCGAACGGCAATTTTTTTCTGTTACGTCACAAAAAATAAGACTTTACGAGACTGATTTGTCTCTCTCCGTGACAGAGTCTTTTCAAAATAAATATCCGCGTCTAAAAACAAATTAATATTATTCGATCCTGTAACTTGTCTCTTTTGTAGTTCGGTTAAAAGAATCTCTCTTCTTCTTGCTTGTTCTTTCTTCCGTCGCGTGTTTTCTGATCGTCGCGATGCTTTCATCAAACGCGAGAATCAAAACTCGCCTTTTTCTCGTTTTTAATCACCGGCTTGTACAAGAGAGGTCAGATCGTATCTTCTCACGCGAGCCTAGGTATCCTTCGAATCACTCGCCTGATGCGTTTCCGACGCGCGTGGGAGATGAAATGGATATTGGGTGCAAGGGTGGAGAGATAGAAAGGAGGAGCTTTTCCAGCTTTCTGGTTGTCTGTTTCCGTTTTTCCCTCCCGGAAATCCGTGTGCCCCGTACAGGGAGAGTGATGTATCTCCGCGGGAAAGCATCCGAGCGTATTTTAGAAGCTACTTGCGCGAGCGGACGGTCGAAAAACAAGGGAAAGGAGAGTTCATGTTTATCAATTTCAGAGCTATCCCAAGACGCCGGATGGAATCGATAAAACCGCGACCATGATAAAACCCGGGAATAAAAATGATACACGCATACATTGTTGTAACTCGATAAAACTGGCACACATAGACGTTGTTGTAACTCGATAAAACTGATGCACATAGACATTGTTGTAACTCGATAAAATTGTCCGGAGATAGATGTCCGTGTGGTCGAGGACAGTTTTAAAATAGATAGCGACGAAATCGGAACTACACCCTCGTCACGGATATTAAATTTATTCGTATCATTCTCGTTGCAGGATTTGAACAGCCGACATTTGGACCCTGTGGAAGTGTTCCGTGGGATACCCTACGCCGCGCCTCCGGTAGGCGATTTAAGATTTCGACCCCCGATCTCGCCGATACCTTGGAGCGGCGTCAAACTGGCGGACACTTTCGGCGCGGTGTGCCCGCAGAATTATCCGGATCTCACCAATAGCACTGCCGCGCTCTTGCAGATGCCGCAAGGCAGGTATCAGCAGCTCAAGAAGATGGTCGTCTTGCTGGCCAACCAGAGCGAGGACTGCCTCTTCTTAAATCTGTATATACCCGGAAGTGGTAAGAAGGCATATATCGGATCTATTGAAGGGAAAGTTGCCAAATACGTATCACTTTAGTTATTTTTTTATTATATTTCTCATTTAGTAGTGATTTGATGCAAATGAACATTGAAAATTGTAACTGATGTTTCAGGTACCTCTTACAATATATGTTTAACCTTTACTAATAACAATTTAATTTATTATAAAATTTTTGTAACACATATTGCATAAGGTATTACAATTTAGGCAAATGCTTATCTAATTGTAAGTCATACCTGTGAGTCTCCTAAATTGTATTGACTTTGAAAGTTTTAATCAAATTTATGAATTAAAATAATTAAAATAATTAAAAAAATAAGGAATTATTGACTGATACTTGTTTTATTACACGGCATTACATAAAAATTTTTGTCTCAAGTAAATACATTTTCTTGAATTATAATTTATTAATTTAAAGAAATAATTATAACAATAATTTTTTTTATTCCAGTAAAATATTATTTTGATCAAATAAACATTATCTTATTACAAGGAATTATTTCTTTAAATTAATAAATTATAATTCAAGAAAATGTATTTATTTGAGACAAGAAATTTTTTTGCCATGTAATAATTGATTGAAAACCGGATGAAGTATTTAATAATACTAGTTCACAAAAAGATACTTTTTTATTTGACATACATTTTGAATCAAACAAGGTGTTTTCTATAGATTTTTTAGATGTTGAAAACGATGTCGCAAACCAATTTTTATTAGTACGTCAGGTTTCCAAAATAATTGAAATTTAATGTATAAAAAATAATTTTCTTTTATTATCAAAACAAGAAAGAGATACGGCAAATGCGAGTCAAGCGCGGTTAACGGTGCGCAGTGATTAAACAACAAAATATAATATGTTACATTAACTTTATTAAAGTTAATGTAACATATTATATTTTGTTGTTTAATCACTGCGCATCGTTAACCGCGCTTGACTCGCATTTGCCGTATCTCTTTCTTGTTTTGAAAATTTTACGAGTCCAGATTTCTATATTTTCTTTTATTACTTGAATTTTTTTTATATAAAAAAGATCAACTTTATCTTTCTGATTAGAAGTCATGAGTCATGAATTGTTCATCCCCTATAAAATGCATTTTTTTATTTCGGTATCTTACTTTTTAGCCATGTTATAAAAATTTTAAAGCGTTATGAAAGTTATAAGAAAGAGAATTTATAGAGTTTTGCTACGATGGCAAATATTCCGTTTATGATGATGAAGTCATATATATTTATAGATAATATTCGTAGTTTAGGATTATTGATAAATTCAGAGTATAATTTATCCTGACAGATTCACTAACTGTATATATATATATATATATGTATATATATATATATGTATATATATATATATATGGTGTCTCATTTTATAATTGCTCAATTT